>VDFB02015711.1:0-51630 GCA_007258455.2 Sequoia sempervirens | reverse complement strand
TAGGAAAATTCATCAACCTGGTGCCCATTTAAAATCTTCATTGCAGAATCCTCGACAAGCTGTGGAAGACCTTAAAATCCATTCCTCATCGATAATCTTCGATACCCAGAAGAAAATTTCTTTCACAACGCGTCGAACCCATGGGTACCCAACGAACGGGTTCATTTAATTTTCTGGAATTTTGAACCTTGGAAAAATAATTTTCAACAATTAATTTCATTTCTTCATCCCCTCTGAGAATTTTATTGCTCTAACTTGAATTTTTTTTTACTCATCCTGCAATGTTGGCACCTTCTGACTTCATCACTGGCAACTTCACTCGGACTTCAAGAAAAATTTCACCACCTTGGGTCTAGGCGTATTTTCCAAGGAAGAAAATATTTGCCTTAGAAAAATTTGAATCACTTAGCATTTTTGAAAATTTTTTTGCCTTAGAAATTTTTATATTTGCCAGTGGGGAAAACATCAACTTCCCTTAGAAACATTTCGTTCACGCCTGGCACACTTGACTTGCCACTCACCATTTTGTATTTAACTCCACACTTGCAAGGCAATTTTATTTAAAATTCTAACGCCTAGGCAATGTTTATTTTTATTTTTATTTTTTATATCACTCAACATCTTAGGCGCATTTTATATTCATCCTTGCCTTTGAAATTTTTTTATCACTTAGCAAGTTACTTCACTTCATATTTCTCCTCAGACTCTAGGCGCATAATACTTGACATTTTATTTCCACTACCTTGGAATATCACTTCATCACGCCTTAGGAAATTCTCCAACACTTTACAACTTTAGGCGCCTAGCATTTTATTTTCACACTTCACACGCCTTAGAACTTTTCTAACACCTTATAACTCCCATCACCCTTGGCGCCTAGCACACTTGAGAGAAAATTAAAAAAACACGCCTAGAATTCATCACCTTGGGCGCATTTGAGGCTTGAAGGAGGATAACGCCTAGTATTTACCTTGTGTTCACCACGCTTTGAAGCATCTTTCACTTTATTTACCACCTTTTACTCCATTTACTTACCTTTTACCATCTAAACTTGGGCGCATTTGAGCATGGCAAGAGGATGACTCTTCAACTTCCGTTTTTTGTCTTGACTTGAGCTTGCTTGGGTGCATTTCACCCCTTGAGGAGGACGAAATTCCTTTGACCTTGTTGACTTGCTTCTACTTTGAGCGCATTTTTATGTGGGAGAAGGATGAACTTGTTGACTTGTTGACCTACTTCTCCCTTGGGCGCATTTTGCCCCTGCTGGTGGATAAAAAGCATTGACCATTTTGACTTCTTGGTCTTTTGGGCGCATTTCACCCCTGCTACAGGATGGGCGCATTTGGAGGGGGGTGGTGGATATCCAGACTTCGAAAATTTTTCAACCTTCCTGATCTTTCCTTGGGCGCATTTTGACATGCCTTCAGGATAGAAATTGTTGACTTTCTTTGACCACTTGTGCCTTGGGCGCATTTTGCCCCTGAGGAAGGATGAACTCCATTCTCAAAATTTTTGCGCTTCTTTATCACCTGGGCGCATTTTGCCATGCCTACTGGATGAAGTTCCAGACTTAGAACTTTTTCATTGTTTTTCGCGAGTATTTCATGCCTTGCTATTTTTAGTAAGTCCCCTCAATTTTGCACCTCTGAAGTTCGGAACGGCTTGAAATTTTGCACACTGCATCCTTATCATCTTGTTGGTCTGTCGACATTGCCATTTTTAGTCATCCTGCTATTTTTAGCCTATTTCTGAAGGTGGTTTACTATAAATAGTAACCTCTTGTTTCTGATAGCTCCATTGCTCCGATTAACTTGAAATTTGAATGAGGCGCTCCTCACCACGTGACCTTACTGTCAACATCAACGCATGCAACTGATTTACTATTTTTAGCCCGTTTCCAATCTGACTTACTATAAATAGTAAGTGCTCCGTTTGACTTGAAATTTCACCAGTAGATAGCCTGAAGGATGCTGATTGCGATGGTTTACATCGGTTTTCGAAAATTTTGACTTTTGACTCCTCTTTTTAGGCTCCGAAGTTGGAAACCCTAATTTGCTCTGCATGCGTATCAAATGGTCTCTGTTTCTCTTCGTTTCTGTGGCACTGCGATCAGCCTGTGATTCTGATTTGCTGGGAAGCGGTCGCCGGGACACACCTGCTAAAAATAGCAAGTTCCTTACTGAGTGAGTATCTCCATTTGCATGTCACACCATCGCGAAGCTCTCGAAAAACCCATCAGGAATCATCCGACATGCAAAAGAAACCCTGACATGCAAACCCTAAAAATGGCCTCGGAAGGTTGAATTTTGAAAGTTGTCATCTCGACTTGCATGTTGTATCATTGCGAAGGTCTCGAAAAACCCAGAAGGAATATGCCAACATGCAAAGACAAACTCTGCATCTGAACCCTGAAATTTGTCCCGGAAGCTGAACTGCTAAAAATAGTAAGTTGTCCGTTTTCGCTCAAATTTTGCATACGAGTAGCCTGATGCGCTCTGAATGCCGTGTGACTATTGGAATCTCAGAAATGCTGACTGATTGCCTGAATTTCACACTTACTAAAAATAGTAAGTACCTCAGAATCGGACGAAAATTTGCTGAGAGCCCTGCTGGAAACATGCTGACAACAATGTTAGTCTCAATTTGCAATTTATTCACCCTATTCGACCTTGGATTGACCAAAAACGATGAAACCCTAATTTTCAGACTTGGTCAATTTTATGCTTAAGCTCAATGACGGGAACGTCCCGGAAAGATAGACAGAACGAGAGAGAGACAACAGCAAAAACAAACCAACATCAAACCAAAAGTAAAGCCAAAATTAGGGGGGGTCCCCATTTGCAATGGGACGATGTGTGAAAAACGTTACAACACATCCACATAAAATTATTCTCCTCCAATAATGCCATTGAACAAAACCAACATATTCTCATTCTTGTGTAACTACAAATTTCATTTAGATGAAAAATCTTTATTACAAAGGAAAGGTTCCTCATAATTACAGTTAAAACTTAAATCTACCTACCTTTAGACACCTATTCTCTTTATGCCATATAGCAGTTTTTCTTGACTGCATCCAGTGAATTGAATGTAAAATTCCCCTAATCATGGACATTCCATGGCAACAATTAAACCATGTTTGTGTTGGATTTGTGCAGTCTAAAGACGGTCGAGCTAGAATATTTTCATTGTTTGTCTTTTCCAATTAAACAATTAAAGGGTTTATAAAGACAGTCTAGCCTAGCAGCCTAACAAACCTTTGACAAGAATCACATACACTAGAAGGAACAACGACAAAATTCACTTGCATTAAATTAGAAATATGCCTTCAAAGGCTGACAATGAAGTTATACACCATTACATTGATAGAAAATTGAATATGACTGTTCTTCTGTATAAGGTGGATGAAACTCTGGTTATCTTTCTTCTCGTTATCTCTATATATTCCCCCTATTTTCTCTCTGTCTTTTATTTTAGATGGTCAACTTCCCATCCTCACAATCAGTCCTCAGTTGTTTTATTCTTCCCCTAATATAATATTTCCTACTATCTATGATTTAGGGCACATCCTCTTCCAAGAATGACCTGCTCTCAGCTTCAGTTTATGTTCCTCCCCGCTTGCAGGTCTTGGGATTCATCTACAATTCCTAAAAACTCGAAGAATAATTTCCCTCACCATGGCACACCAGAGCCATTCCTGGACGCTGCCCCCTAAAATCACTGGCCCCTGCCTCGGGACGCCCCAGTGCCTGTGGGATGGCTAGGGGACCCGCCCCTCCTTTTTGCAAAAACTGGGAACGCCCCTGATCTACCGCTTCACCGTGCCAGATGCACACGCCCTGGATCTGGGTGACTCACCGGGAAATGGGCCCCTCGATCGGTCTCCGGGACGCTCGCCTGTCCCCTCGGGCTGCTTTTAAGCCCCAAACACACAAAAAAAAAGCAAAAATTTAAAATAAAGCCCCGCTTCTTATGTGGTGGCATGCTGTGTGGGTCTCACCCATGTTTTGTATATTTCTTATGAATGAAAGGAGGCCTCTTTAAAAGTTCATTATTTCATTTTTGTTTGTAGGGTTTCAAAAATCATGAAGAAAAAATTGGCAAACGCATTGAAGGGAGTAGCTGAGCAGCTGTTTGAAGGAGGAGAGGAGGTTGAAAGAGTGTTGCTGGGAGCAAATCAAAAAGCTGTATGCATTTTCTTTCACTATCTTTTTTTTCATTTTTGTAAATATGAAGTATGAGAATTGATTTTTTTATTTTTTTCATTTCACCAACACTTGCATTCTAAAAACAAAAAACATGAGCAAATGCGAGGGTGGGAGTGATAGTGAAGTTGAAATGCAACTTAGAAGGCAAACTAGAGAGCAAATAACCCCTACCCAACACCATCTTTCATCAACCAATACCAAAACTATGAAGGACTATGCAAAACACCCACTAGACAAAAAAAAACCATTCCTTCAATTTGTGACAGCCATGGGTGAAAGACAAAAAAATTCAGGGGGGAGTAGGGTTTGGTTTTGCCATGTTTGTGAAAAGGAGTTTAGGGGCAGCTACACTAGAGTTAGGTCTCATTTTTTGGGTGAGGTGGGCCATGGAGTTAGAGCGTGTCCTGCATTGACAGATGCACTATTTATAGAGTGCCAAAAAATTCAAATGGAGTGTAATAGTGGGGTTCAAAGTGGGTCTCCTTCTTTCCCAAGTTCACAATCATCTATGCCTACTCCTACTCCTAGTCCTTCCACGGTTGGTAGTAGTGTTATCTTAAGAGTAAAGAGGAAGGTGATTGGTAGTGATAAGGAAACCTTAGTTGAGTCCATGTTTCAAAACCAAGCACTCCAGAAACCCTCTAACTCTCCATTGCCACCCTTTTGCCTATGCCATTCCCATTTCATGGGCCCGCCCTCTTTATTTTCAAACAAATGGTGAAAGACTTAGTCGTTGGCCCTTCATTTGTACCCCCTGAGATCATAGGTTACTAATTCACCCTCCTAGACAAAAAGTACTCCAAAGTTAATGTGTTAATGGAGGAGATGAGGCAAACATGGATGAGGACGGGGTGCTCTATAGTGATGGATGGGTGGACTGATTTTAGACGTCGGCCACTCATCAATGTCATAGTCACATGCCCTACTGGTTCTTATTTTCTTAGAGCCGTAGATTGTTCAGGGAAACGTAAGGATGCTGACTTCCAATTTTCCATTTTGAGAGATGCCATAGAGGAGGTTGGGGCTGCAAATGGTAGGTGATCAATGATTTACGCAAAGTAAATCGGCCGGTTGATGTAAGAGGTACTTACAAAGCACATATTTTGACCCCATGTTGTGTCTATGCATTGTCACGCATTGAAAAAGACATAGGGAAAGATGATTGGGTGAAGAAAACGGTGGCAAAAGCTAGAGAAATTCAACTGTTCATTTGCAACCACCACACCTCACTTGCTCTTTTCAGGACACTTTCAAAGAAGGAGTTTCTCAAACCTGTTGATACAAGGTATGCCATTTCATTTTGTTTCACTTTCAATTTGTATTCATAATCTGATTTTGTTTTAAATTTTTATTTTTTAATGAATCATTGAATTAATGAATGTAGATATGCCACATACTTCATCCTATTGGAGAGGATGGTTGAGGTGCATGAGCCTCTACAACTGATGATGGTCAATGCTGAGTGGACTAGATGGCCTAATGCAAGTTCTACGCAAGGAAAGAGCATCAAACAAAAGATCCTCGATAATGATTGGTGGGCCAATGTGAGGTAAGACATATTAGATGGCTGATTTTCATATTAAATTTCTGATTTTAATATTTTAATTTTATTGTCCAATGTTCCAACTTTTGAAGTTTATAACATGTCAAATAACTTGTCAACTAATTATTTTGAACTTTTTGTTTTGCATTTTGCAGATATATTTGCTCCTTCATCTCGCCCATTGTAGATGTCATCAGATATGTTGATACAGACTCTCCTAGTCTTGGAGAGATATATGAGATATTTGACACTATGCTTGGGAAGATCAGGCAAGTTATTTTGGTAAAGGACCCCACTTGATTTATATGAGCAACACATTAGCTCCATTGTGACGCTGGAGGTGAACACAACCCCCCTGCTTCAAACTCGCACAAAACAGCGGTTAGCGAAAAGCTCGGCGTGATGATGCTGAGGTTTTAGATGGGTTCACACGGGCCATTGAAAAGATTTATCCAGCCGAGCAAGCTTCAATACTTCGGTCACAATTTCTAGACTTTGCTAATCTTAATGGCCCAAACTTGAGCAAACCACAGGCAAGGTTGGATAGAGCTATATTAGCTCAAGGGAACCCTATTGGATGGTGGACCTATCATGGGAGAGATACACCGCAGTTGAAGATACTTGCCACTCGCCTTCTTGCACAGGTTGCTAGTTCCTCTACTGCAGAGAGGAATTGGTCCACATATAGCTTTATCCACTCTGTCAAGAGGAATAGACTTACCTCTAGACGAGCAGAGAAGCTAGTGGCCGTTCATAGTGCTCTTCGGCTTCAGGATCGACAGACTCCAGCTCTACGGTGGGATATTGATCCTGAGGACGCGGCTCAGGTAGATGAGGAGGAGACAGCTGAGGGCTTGGTTGGGGTCCCATTGGCTGAGGAGGAGCATTACAGTGGCAATGACTCAGAAGATGACTCTGATTTTGATGCGGTTATGAGAGATGATTAGGGGCAGCAGTGCTCTTTGTTTATTTTGTATTCATTATTGACATACGATATTGTATTTTGATTTTCATAGCAAACTAAAACTTTAAAACTATATGGCAGCAATGTAGCCTTTGGGCATTTTGATATAAGTTTATAAATTATAACTTAGAGGTTGTTTCATGATTCGTGTAACTATATGTTAATTTTGAATGTGTATTGAGTATTGGCATAATGTTGAACACAAATGTTATATGTTAATGTTTTATAATGTGTATTATGCATGCCTTATTCATGTTATCTATTGAATATTTAAAATTTCCCTATATTTTTAAAATTTTCCCTATATTTTTATATAGCCGTCCCCTGCCGTCCCTAATTTTGGCCTCAAAAATCGGAAACTTGGGGACTCGTCCCGCCGTCCCCTGCCGTCCCCGTCCCGGAAACTTGGGGTAACCTTGTGGCACACAATTTGTCCTGTAATAATGACTCAGTTCTTGTTGGGCTGTTTTATTCAAGATATGCTTCTGTTCAGCTTTGTTTGACCCCAGATGAAAATCAAGAGGAAGTTTCAACAATTGCCTAGCATTTGATAAATGACTGCAGGAGAATGACACCCATTGAAAAAACTATATGACCTTGTTGACAGCTGGAGGCTTAAAGAAGTCAATCTGGATAGAAGACAGCAGAAGGTGTCCTATAGAATCCATGCCACCAAAATCATCTCTGCCAATAGTCAATCATGCCTTGCTGCTAAAGTCATCCTAGCTGTCGTCGATGTTATGTTGCAGCTGAGGTGAGTATAAGATGTTGAAATTACAGGTAGGCTCGCTGCTGAAGAAGATCTTGTTGATTCATCCAAACATCCATCAAAATTCATACACAACTGAAACTCTTCTCAGCTTATCTTATTTTGTTTTTGGGTGATGTAAGATTGCTTGTGAACTCGAAGGATCCTACATCGCAGACCTATCTCCATGTCTTTAATGTCGATAGAGTGAAAAATATCATTGATTTATTGTAAGGATCTGACCTGAATTCAAACTAAAGATTGACACTTCCCACAATTTCACCTTATTGTAAGGATCTGACCCGAATTCTTAAGCATACATGTTAAAGAGTTCGCTAATTGCAGTTCTCAAAAATACTTTGCTGAGTGGTTATTTGTGTCTTAATGTCATCATATAAACATCCATAACTTAACTAGAAATCACAGATTTGACAGAGCATTTAAGAAAACAGTTGGCACCATTTGAAATTGACTGAAAATGTTAAAGTTTATATGGCAGTTTAATCTCAAGAATAACAGTTTACAGAAGATCATTTATCAGGTTCTAACCTCAATAGTCAGCAGAATTAAATGTCTTATACTTGTCTAGATATGTGGTACCCAGCATGCATTGGATATCAGCTGGCGCATATCCCACGACTTGTCTTTCACAATCCAATGCTCTCTTAACATGCAGCGCGTTATTATAGTCTCATGTCTGCCCAGCAAGGATGTCGACCGGCAACTCAATAGTTCAACACCTTTGATCATCTAGCATTTCCTTTTGTTTCCTTATGAGACGTATCCTCCCTGCTATGTTACCTTCACATCTGCCATCTACAGTGTGTGGTGCCACTCATATCAGTTGCAGCCAGTGTAGAAATGCCGCCACCTTTGATACATTAAGCTCCCTTCATAGAGTTCCTAACACTTCAACTTTCTCGCGGCCGATCACCACCCGTTCAGAGTCTCATTGACTATGGCTTCCACGTCCCACTTTTCCTTGACCTGCAATAGCTTAATTTGGACGGTAGTGAGGTAGACTAGTGGTGCTAGGAAAACAAGCTAATTTCAACTTTATCGAGCCTTATTGGAATTAACACGACTTAGTATAATCTAGCACTTATTTCACACTTCCTCGCTACTCTTCAATAGCAATAACAAGTATGTAGCAACATTTAACACGACATTCAACTCATGTCCCCCATATATTAATCGTCCCACTTGGAGATAATCAACCGATCCTCTATATCATATGTTCAAGCTGTAAGGATTAATTTCCTCTTTGTTTATTAAATATGGCACTCCACCTTTTAGGAAATCATACCCAGAAATAACTTATTTCAATCTTCTATTAACTGGCGGTAATATCTTATTCCCTCCTTGGTGTCCAATATATTCTTTGCCTTGGCACGACTAGTCATGAATAGGATTGATATCATTTAATATTACCAATATGAATATAGCCAATATTTAGTTCTGCATTTGTTCCAACATTAATTCTGAAAACACCTCTACAAAACTCTGATAAATTCCTCAAACTCTGAATATCCTGAAATTTGTCTTTTGTAAGACTTCACAAATTTCCACAATTGTTCAATCGATCATTGAAGCATAATGTGAATCTTGAGTGAATCTGCCCTTTGATGGAGTTGGGTTTCCGTCCAAATCCACCCTGAAACTCAAGGGTTTCTGTCCTCGAGCTTCCTAGAACCTGCAAACCAAGCTTTCTACTTTCTCCCAATGATAATTTCCAAAAAGATATATCCTCAATTCCTTTTCGCCACCTTTTATATTTATCACTACCTTTGTAAAGTGACTTTATCTAGTATTTAAATAAAGTATTTAATAAAGTCAATTTAATATTAAATTAATTAATTAAATATAAATGTCCAAGATTTTACTTAGGATGATTTAATATTTAATTAATTAAATTGGCTTCTTTGGGTGATCACTCGGAAGACGGGGACATTACATGTATGATTAAAAAAATAGAATAAAATCTTCTTGAATTTAGTTTTCTTAATTATTTATGATATAATAGCATTTTTCATCATCTAATATATTGAACGTTGGTATCTTTATGCATTATACATTTTTTAGTTTCTAGATTTATATCATTATAATGCAGTTCCTTACTTATGTTTGTAGGTATGGAAATATGCTCTCAAAAGTTCCTTGTAATCTTGCAAATATGAAAGCACTTTCTAATTTATGGCTAGAGGTTAGTATGTTAGCTTCTACCATTCATGTTGTATTTCTTAATATTCAAATAAAAGGAAGTGAGATGTTCCTTTTTCTCAAGAAAGCATGGCAAAAAAATGTGATAAAATATTAGAATTATTGGATTTTTCTACCCATATTAGTTTGCAGAGAAATTCATCAAAGAGTAGTCCACCACAATTAACTGTAATGTCCCCTTTTGGGATCACCTTATACTTTTCCTTGAAATCACAATTCCAAATGAAACCAATAGCAGATTATAGTTAAAGATATAATTCCCTACTCAAAATTGAGATGATGTAAATCTGGTTATGGAAACTTGCAACCACATTAGTTAAATATGACAGACATAATCCATGAAATACATTTAATTCTAGGTCTAAGAGAGATTATATATATCATTATAATGATTCCTAATGATTATGTGGGCTCAGCCATAATAAGGATTGTAGTAGAGGACATGATGAGGTGCCCCAAGTATCCTCTATCTTAGGCCCAACAGCAAGATCTTATCCTCTGTAGCCCCATGTGGTCCTTAATTGATAGTCCTTAACCATCATCATGAGGTAGTGTACCTAGTGAGGGCTCTACACCGTTCCCCTCCATCACGCCAAACCCTCTCCTTATGATTGAAGATCCCTCTTTATTTACTTCAACAATTGATTCAAGTGGGGATAGTAGGGGGCTGCAATAGGGGTGTCCTTGATCCTCAACCCTTGGCCCAAGGATAGGACCTTATCCTCCTTGGCCTCATGTGGTCCTTAACCGATGGCCCTTAACCATCATCATGAGGTGCCATACCTAGTGAGGAATCATTCACAGTCCCCCCTCCTTGCATTCCTTCGTCATCCCTTCATGACCAATTATTGCCAAATCGGAATCATATCACTTCATAATATCAGTAAATATATGCTACATTGACACATAATACGACATTATATCAGTTTTTAATTGGTACAATTATATGTATATATATTCACGTTTACATTTATCTGCTAAATAAGCATAAAACAACTATGTCTACATACCACAGGAATTGATTATGTTATTATTTTGATTGAATCTGCTGCATATATATGAGAGGCTATGCTGTTGATCGATTACTTCAGCTGTATGCCTTAACTACTATCAATATCCAGATGTGATCTTTTTCGATCTGTTCTTAATATTCAAAAGATATAAATTAGACAAATAAGAATCTATTATCCATATTCATACTAAAGAACCATAATTACTTTATAAGGCTCAATAAATGCTATATATATATATACTTATATGAACTTATCTGATTATGTTTGCTGCTGCACTCAGAAATATGTTCCAGACTTCTTACTTATTTCCATTTCTATGATTCATGTTGGTGTTTCAATTAGCACCTCTGGAGTGCGCATTGGAAACGGACAGCTATGCACAGTATTAACTGCTCTTTAAATTAGGAGGGGAAGCTTCCTCTTTTGTTGATGGTTGCGTAAAAAGTAAAGTGAACTAAATTCCTATCTTTCTATTCAGCGGCAGAGCACAAGGTTATAAAACGCAAGGCGTTGCAACTAAGGTTTTTCTCTGGTTTTTGCAAATCTTGACTACAACTAAGTTAAAACTAAAACTATTCTATCTCCTCAAGTATTTCAGAGCGAGAGGATCTAGGAGCAATTGGGAATGGTTTGATCACTTATATAAACTCTCTCTCAGAATGCATCCGAAGGCTCAATGCTCTTTTAGATTTATGTTGAAATAAAGTTTATGCAAGTAATCATCAAACGGTAAGCTAAATCTCAGGATTCCCAAGGAGGAGAGGTGCTCTTTCCAAGGTGTAGGCTGAAATATAGATTACTAGAAACAACATTAAATGATAATCCTAATCTCTAAATTCCATTGGAGACGAGGTGCTCTTTCCGAGGTGTAGATTGAAAGAAAGATTATTGAAACAACAAACATGAAAGATCTTGAGAATTTTGGATCAAAGGCACATGGCTCTCCTGATTTATTATCTCAACTTCAATCAAATATTACACTTTGGGATAGCAAATTGTATGAAAGAGGACAATCACACAACATGCGATCAATCAAGTACACTTGACAAATATTGAATTTAAATACCTGAATAACAAGAACGCAAGAAAACCGCTTAATGTTTAGCTATAACAAATATGAGTCAAGAACATATAATAAGTGAACAAAACACAGGCCATTAGGCATCAGTGTTTTGCTATCGTGAAGTAAAGTTAAAAACTAATGAGCAAAGTTTGCTCTTATTTATAGAAGCTCAAAGGAGTAAGGAACCCTAAAATCTCCTTGAGTTAACATTTAGTTCTTGCCAATCAGCAAGATTTATTCCTATGTCTAAAATTAGGTAACCTAACAGTTAATTGGAAAGACTACTTTTGTTAACTAATTCTGAACTAAAACTAACTCCATATGTACATAGGTGTCTCCAAAAATAGACATGCACGATTGGTGGGACAAGGAGTTAACTCAGAAAGAGGCATCAAGTTAGCTACTGTGTCTAATGTCTATTTGGAAAAGGTGGGACGTCCCAACTAGCAGTTCACACCTCATCAATTTGAGTAATTATCTCCTATAACCAGTTGTTAACTGTCTCATCATTTGGAGGTTGTCACATGTCTCAACTGTCAGTTTACTGCCTATCAACAACTTGAGCAATCCTGGAAATATTTGCACACTTCAACTAGAAGTTCACTAGTTGGTAAGTTTGGTGGCTCTGTAACTGGAGTGATGATGCGTGATGAGCCTTGCTAGCTCATGCTCAAACCCTTGTCTTTTTTCTTAAGTCTATTTGTGTTTTTTGTTTTTTAGAGAAATTTTGTAGACAAAAGAGAAGGTGCACATCATATAAAAACTCACAGAATGTAAACTTGAGCAAATCTAATCAAACTGAAATTGCAGAAGGTGTTTAATAGCATCAACAATGGATTTAAAACATATAAACATACCCGTAAGCCTCCAGTTTATTTAATTAAGAAAAGAAGCCAGTTTGCCAGTCTATACATGAAAAACTGACAATATTCAGAATAGGATGATACAAAGTCTGAATCCAGCTGTGAAACTGGAGCAAAAGAAGAGGGGATGCCAAGTGCTGAAGATAGTGAAGAGAAACCCTCAAGAAGATAGGCGTTTCTTCAACCAGCAAGTGCGCCCTAGCTCAAAATCCAACGCCCCTCAAGCAAAAAGACCAGAAAACATCTTAGAAGGTGCGCCCAAGTAGCTATGATGCCTGCCATGAAGAAGGAAGAACACCATCCATTCAAACCCTCTGTTTCTGATGAAGAACACTTACAAAACTCTGTTAAAGCACTGCAGAACTTCTGAATGAAGCTCTCTCAATTTGCACCAATTCAGCTGATCTCTCACAGCCTCACAAGTGCTCACACTGAAGAGATTTCGTTCTCCAATGGTGGATTGCTGCAAACCTGATCACAGGATGAAAGCAAAGGGAAAACCTCCAAGGCAAAGTTGAAATATTCAAAATAGATGAGTTTCTCATTGCCCTCAACCCTTATATAGCAAAGGAGGTGAAAACTCAAGGAGGCCGTACATTTTAGGGTTTTAGATCATTTAAATTTTTGGAAATAAACTCAAGTTACTTTCCATAGTTCTAACTTTGATTTTTGGCGCCTCCTTTAAGTGATTAAATGAAATACTTTAAAACACTCACTTTAGACTTATTTAAGTGATATAAAAAATTATAAAGTCAATTTGACTTTATTAAAAGACTTTAAGTTAAAATATAACTTAAATCACTTAAGTAAGCCTATCTCCCTCAATTCTCCACAGAATTCAGTGCCGTCAGAAGCAAACAAACTCCTGTACTGCCAAAGCCTGCAATGAGCCAATCCATGATCTCAGAAAATGAAATCGACCGAACTCTCCAGAAGGTACCGCTGACCCTCTAACCAATCCAGTTAGCCCACAAGGGTCCAAGAAAAGGGCTAACACACATCGGGTGACCCGACTAGGTGGGGACATCACATGATCTTTGTTTCTTATGCATCTTTACTTCTTCTGAAACTTTACGCTTCTAATGCTTTTCTTGATTTTCCTCAATGAAAGAGTGTTGCATGATGAAACTGCGAAGTTTGATTGGGCACACTACACTATTTGAACAACTTCTACAGAGGCTAAAAATAGCTTAGCCGAGGGGTAATTCTTATGAAATTTTTTGAGATGTGGGTTTTGTTGGGGATATCCTTTTGAACAAACCCACGACGTCAAATTTTCAAAAAGATAAATTTTTCTTTGACATGCAACAATCCTTCGGGGCAGAAGTTTCTGAAGCTCTTTTTTTTCGAAAAATTCTGGCACATGGGTATTGTAGGCGCCTTTGTGCTAAGCAAATCCAGTTTATCAATTTTTGAAAAAGACAACTTTTTGCAAAAGCCCTAAAAACTGGTGGCAACGGGGCAATTTTTTTGGAAAATTTTGGCACGTGGGTTTTGTGGCCAATGCTGTGTCGAACATACCTAGAAGGCCAGATCTATGAAAAATGTCGTTTACTTGGACATGCAAGAAAATCTAAGATAGGAATAGAAGAAATGTGAGGGGGAGAAGCTAGAAATTATAAGCTGTTGCCTTGGAAAATGATGCTTGGAGATGAAATCTTGTGAAAGATATCCTATGCAACCTAAACCTAGAAATATGAATGTTGAGAATGGCTTCCGTTAGATCTTGAAATGGCATTGGAGAGAAAATATCTGTGTTTGAGCTCTTCAACTTGCAAGAAATAATGAATAATGGCACCTATATGCTTGATATATATCAATTTGAGGTTGAAGCATCAGTTAGGGCATCTAATTCATGATTGAGGAGTCTATTTGCATGATTGGAAGTTAACTAGGACAATCTCCACCAAGTTTGGGACGCCTAGGCTTGAGAAAGTTGTCAAAAATCTTAACTGGGAGTTGACTTTGGACACCACCTTGCCAGTGTTGAAGATTTTCAACTTTTACTTGATAGATAGCCTTCGTTTGATCATTGAGTCCGAGTGTTTGATCGATCATGAAACCTTGCTAATAGATTCACTGCGAAGTTGAATCAACTCTGAAGAGATGTTACTGGAGGCAACAAAACCTAAAAACTGAATCTGGTGCCTTGAATTCTTGGGCACCTTTTCCTAGAAGAGTGCTTTTTCTCGCCAGACTTAGTCAATTTCTTGGATGATTTTCAATTTCCTCAATTTGACCTCCTGTGCTTCAATTTGCAGCTGCAGATGATTCAACGATTCTTGTGAATGTGTTGAGATATTGAAGGGATAACCAATTCAATTTTGGAAAGGATGACTAGTATTGCAAGTCTTGAAAGTTGATTAAGAGGGCTCAAAAGTTTGAGCGCGCCTAGCCTGCAGGGGTGCATTTGACCTTTTGAGCTATAATTTTCACTTTGCAACCTTCAATAGGATGCTCCATTTTGACCCTCATTGCTGGGAGTTTGATTGCTCCAACGTTCGTGTTGATGGTTTCATCGTGAAGATTGATCAACTTTGAAGAGGTCTTCTTGGGAGTGTCACAAAGCTTGAAAAAAACATCTGGTGGCTCAAAAAGAGAGGCACCTTTTTCTAGAAGGGTGCATTTTGCTCAACACTTAGCCAATTTTTCATGCTTTTCAACTTGTCTTGACCTTTTGTGTTTTCTGCTTGATCTTTGTTTGCAAACGCTTGACAAGTCTGGAGAGTTGGCAACTGGATTCACTACGAAGCTAGAAGGATGCTGAGAAGATGTCTTGAAGAAGACAACTGCTGCAAACTTCATTTAGTTGACCAAAAGTCTAGGCACCCCTAGCTTGCAGGGGTGTAGTTGCTTTGATGTGCATCAATTTGTCCTCCGTTTCACGTTCTTGTTTGATCAACAGGTACTGCCGTTTGATATGTATCGTGAACTAGTGAACGGATTCATTGTGAAGCTAGGTTGAAGCATGGAAGATCATCTAGGGATTGCCAATCCAAAGATTGACTTCTAAATGGTCTTATTCTTGGGCGCCCCTAGGCTACAGGGGTGCAGTTTCCCTTGTTTGATTGCCATTTCTAACATTCTTAACTTTCAACATCTTCTGTCTCCGCCTTCGTTTGCCAGTGATTGATGAATCTCGTGAATTGGCTTGACGATGCGTTAGAAAGCTAGCGGAATTTTGAAGAAGATGACTAGTTTTGCAATTGTTAACAATTGTAGTTGGCCTCATGAATTCATGGGTGCCCCTGGCCTGCAGGTGTGCATTTGGCTCTAGAGTTAGTCATTTTTGATGATTTTCATCCCTCTCGAGCTTCGCGTTCATCGTGTCGTTGACTGCGTTGACCACGATCACCGTCTGCCAATTGCGCTTATCGTCTGCGTACAACACGAACACTAGTCATGCATGTGTTTGTCGATTGCGTCATTGCCGTTGCTGATGTGTTGGTTGTGTCTGCTATTGCGCATGTGTGACCTGCGAAGCTTCCAACATTCCAAACAATTTATTTTTTTGCATTCTTCAAATTTTTGAAATTCCCCTCCGCCATGAAGCATCTTTTCGAGCATCTTTCGCCATAGAATCATTTGTGCGGTGTCTGAAGCTTGGATCTTGATACCTGGCACTGTCCATCTACCATTGATGACCTTAAAGGTCCTATCTTTTCTCCTAAAAAAGTGAAATAGACCCACCAAAGTAGAACTAAATTTTTTGTGATTCTGACTTGACCAATGTGATCGTGAAGTGAATTTATCCTATCAAAATCATTTTGAGTCATTTTTGGAAAGGTCCTATTTTTTAGGGTTTTCCTAAAAACAGGGGTCTAAAACCCTAATTTTCAAAATTTGCAAGTATCCTCCTTGACATAAACCCACAAAAAGCCCATGTTTTGTTTGACCTAAAATTGGCTTTTGACAACAATTTTACAAGATTTAGACCTTTTTAACCAAAATGCCTTATTGAAGCAAAAAAATTTTTTTGGGTACAACAATTCGATTATATCTATTGTTGTTTACTGACTGCAGATCATATATATGTAATACTTGATCTCCTTCCCATTTGATCTTTCAGAAAAACCCCGATTCTCGGACTTAATCTGTTTGATTTTTTCTTGTTTTTGTGTATTTTGATTTTTTTGGTGTTTTTTGCATGCAATAGTAAAGATGCGATTTTGAAAGAAATTCTTATAAATTCAAATAAGTGGATACGGAAGCAGAAAACCTTTGGAATGGATAATCTATGATCTTATTATTCGTTCCAGATGATTACAATAAAAGATCTCTGACATGCAGACAAAGATAATATAAAAATATCATTTCAAAAAAACCTGATTTGTAGTCACCTGGATTAAGCTTGAATGGTACGGCCAGATCTCAGCAATGACTTTCCCCTGCCTGAATTCGCCTGAAATGACTCCACTTGCCTGGGCGCCAATATTGATGAAGTGAAAGAGCTTAAAGAAGAGGCGTTTTTGGTCCAGATGCAAGGACGCCTTCTGTTGTAGATGGTACGGCCTCCAAACAGCAATAGATTAAAAAGTACGGCCTTTATTGATATGTCCAGATCTTGGCAAATGGACGCCTAAGAATGAAGAACCCTTCCCAGAAGAATTCAAATCAAAACCCTGAAGATTCTCAAATGATGAAACTCTGTATAAGTTCTGTGATAACCTCTGAGTGAAGCTACCTCTCTGAAAGCAATAGATCAGCTGATATTTCACAGCCTCTGAACTGCAACACTGAAGATGGCTCGTTCTCCAATGCAAAACAAATAACTGAAACCCTTGGCTCTGTTCTCTAAAGAAGAATTTGATCAAAGTCGATTTTCAAAACATAATCAGCTCTTCACAATGAAAATTCCTTATATTCTCAAGAGGGTCGACTTTTTCCTCAAAAGGCATCATTTAAATAAAATTGAATTTTAACTTTTAATATTTCCAAAGTCTCGAACGCACTTTTAATTATAAAATATAATTGAAAAGTGGCCCCTTCCTCATGTTGGTCGACCCCTTTAAAAATCACTTAAGTTATAATATTAAATAATATTATAACTTTATAATATAAGCTTCAAATAATTAATATTTAATTTGACAATTAAAATATTAATATCTCCCTCAAAATACGTCCGATTCACGAACCGTCTGAAGCTGGTGAATAAGTGATTGAATTTGCACACGACCAAATCATACTGCTAAAAATAGCAGGGGTGCTCCGTTGAATGACCTTACTTACTAAAAATAGCAAGTCAGGCAAGAGATGTCCAAATGACCCCGAACGAAAGCCAACTGGTAAATTCTAATGATCCAAACCAAGCCAAGCTCCAACAAGACCCTCTATCTATCCTATCAGCCTACGAGGGTCGCATAATAGGCTAATCATAAGCTCAGAGATGTCAAGGAAGGGGACATGACATGCCTTCCTCCCAACTAAGCCAACCCTATTTAAAGTATTCCTCCAAAGGTCAAAGGGTTACTTTCAAAGGATGCAACCAAAGTCATATCAAAACCATCGCTGCCTTTGGGAAATGTTGCCATTCCTAACTAACAATTTTGATATGAACGTTTAATCTATTTAATTGCCCTTTCCAGATTGCCGACCAGCAAGGCATTTCATCTTACTTTAGTTATTCCTTCATTTTATTTTCAGGTTGCGGCTCAACTGTTTAAATATTCTTAAGTTCATTTTATGTATTTATGAGAGTTAAAGAACGAATAATAATTATGGATTCTTATTAATAAGGTAGAATTTTATTTTATTTTATTTATTGCAAATTCGGGAACATGACAGATCTATATATAATTATTATTCATTTATATTTATAATATTTATATTGTTATATTTGATAATTATAAAATTGTATTGCAAACTTTTGGATTCAATTGTGTATGTTTTTCAATCAATGTTTTGGATCACACTCAGTGATCCAACATTAGGAAGAGGATCACTGAGTGTGATCTGAAATGTTGATTGAAAAACATATACAGTTGAATCCAAAAGCTTGCAATACAATTTCATGGACTGGAAAACTCATACCAACAATTATAATATTATCTTATGATAATTATAATTATAATAATATTAAATTGCTAATATTTCCTTTTTATATTTTTAATATGTATTTAGTTATTTATTCTATTTATTTATTTGCATTTCAATGCTTTATATCTTAGTGTTACAATTTTGGGGGCATGACATTAACTGATCATAATAGTCTTAGTAAATAAACAATGGAAACTGATCACAATTAACTTATCATATTTAGAAATTCACTACATGAACAAAATCACCAATACTAAATCCACCATGGAGTTTGGTAGTTTGAGTAAATTCCCCAAGTGAGTGCAACCATTGCACACCCAAGACAATATTTGTTTCTCCTATTCCCACAACGTAGAAATCATCCTTAACTTGATGCCTTCCCAAGGATAAGTCGAGCTGCTGTATTTGCTTCCTACAAGGAATAATGTGACCATCTGCAACAATGACATTAAACCCATTGAAATCTTTTGTATCTAAACCTTTCTTGGAAATCAAATCTGCATCTATGAAGTTATGATCAACACTATTTATCAACACTGTCACTTTGTGACCCTGCAAAACTCCCTAAACATCAAAAGGATGATACTTGGGTGCTTTGGAATAGCAAGGGCGCCTCTTGAGAACTCTCCTTCCTTGCCCTTGTGCTCTATCTCATCAACCACAACCTTTAGGCTCAGGTTCTTCTATCTTTTAATCCTCATCTTAAATAACCTCTATGTAGTGTATTGGACCTTTTCCCAAGCATTCTATGTCTTGGCTCTCTTGGCTCTTTGCAAGAAAAGCATAATTTATTCCTTAGAAGTTCATTCTTGGATTCTTCGACCTTGCTTGGTTTTCCTTTTGAAATGGTTTCTTATGTTGCCTCAGTGCTGGAATCTTGGAGTAAAATTTGTTCTTGGCCACTAAATCCTCCAAATTCAAACTTCTCTTGATGGCAACTTGTAGAGATGCTGGATCAAAGGCCTTAACCAAACCCTTGAGTGGTTCATTTAGTTCCTCCACAAAGAAAACAATGAGTCTTCTCTCTATGACATTTGGAACCATGATTGACATTCATTGAATATTTGCAACATAATCATCCACTATACCATGCTGTCTCAACTAGGCCAACTCCTTGAAATGGATTTTGGGGTCCTTCCTATCAAATCTATTCATGTAAAATCAATAAGCAACAATATGGTTATCAAATCTATTCATAGGGTTATTACAAGTAAGTACGAACAAAATTTTGGATTAGATTGTTTTTTCTTTCTTTTTGTGTCATTTAAAAGTAGTAACTCAAGAATTAATGCATCTTTGCTATTGAGACTTTTATTTTCCTAGATTTAATTGAAGGATCTATATTCCATTTTTGATGTGACCATCGTTGAAGATTTTTTTTTTCTGAAATGGTTTTAATAATGCTTTTTTCTCATTCTTATCTAATTTTCTTGCACATCTGAAATTGTTCCTTTTTTTCTTCTTCTTGTTAACCAAATATTTGCTTATCTAGTTCTACATTCTTTCTGCCAACATGCAGGGAAATATGTTAGATTCTGAACAATTCGAAAAATTATTACCAAATTTCAGTCATTTAAGAGCTTTGGGGATAGACAACTCTGTGGTTAGTATTAGAAAGGAACAAAACTTTTAGCATTTTTTTCCCTTCCATTCCATTTTGGAGGTGATGTTATATACAGCATGTATTCATGTGACTCTAATCATATCCAAATTGGTTTGTCTTTTCCACATTTGTTTACCTCTAGAAACTTAGAAGAAATGTACCAAGCAATATGCAAAAAGTCCTCAAGATTTCAGAGATTCTTGGAACAGGGGCTGCACCACTATGCGGTGGTTATTTCAAGGTTAGGCATTTCATTTGTAAAGCTTATTTCAAGTTTGCTACCTGTCAAGTATGCATTCATATGCATATAACAGTCTGTATGCGTATAGTTAGATGTTGGAATCATCATCTTTTGCCTTTTTTATTTATTTTTGTTTCTAGCATGTTTATTGAGATTGGTTCAATGGGAATTGCCTTATCTGGCCATTTACTTTTTATAGTTAGAAATGAGGAAAATTGAACTTTATGAGTTAGATGAATTTTGACAAACTAAAGGAGGGCCAAAATAGTTAAAATTTCACTAATAACGAGGGCTATTGGGATTCCAGTAATTTATGTAGGGAATGCACATTAGTGATAGAGGCTCACAAGAAACCTGAATTTGATAGGATGAGCCATCATGCATTAATCAAAGAGACTCATATTCATCAAATAAAACCACTTAAAATTCAAATCATACTGAAAAATAACAACTTTTTTTGGAACTAGAGAGAGTTTAAATCTTCAACAATGTATTATCAATGGAAGTTTTTTGTCAACAGGTACCATTGCAACACAAGCCAATAAGCAAACTGTTCCTATTTTGACACTTGGAAGTGTTACTGTTCCTCTTGGAGCAGAGAGGAGGTAAAATTCTGAGATTTGGCATTGGAGGAATTCAACCTAGAGAAGGAAACAATGCCAAAAATAAATGGGGAATTGGTTCATTGGGGACTTCACACCCTATAGTGATTGAAGATTCAGTGGTACTAGAAGAAGCTATGGGAAAGACACCAAAATACATGCTAGTAATTCCAAAAAGAGATATGCAACAAAAAGGAAAGATCTCTGCTTCTACAACACCATTAATGCGACACCCTTCATATTAGTTATTCAAAAGTCATGTGTTGGAAGAATGAATGCACATAGTTTTTGTAACGACCTATCCCTTGCATAAATTAATTTTTTTTCAATTTTGCTTCAAACATATAAAGGTAACAATTTACAAAGGCATTACAATAAATTATTTCCTTTTTTCATTGATAAATGCATACAAGTTACAATATATTTCCACATGAATTCCATTTTCATTGCAAATATAAATCAGAGTACAAAAGTAAAACAATTACATACATAGCTCGAGAGCTTTTGAACAAATAGTAGTAAGATGGTCCAGGTTCCTTTCCTTTCAAATCTTGGTGCATCGACCGCTTGCTATGGAGGAGAAACATCACTCGGATGCTTTTCCGCCAACCACGGACTTTTAATGCAGTCCCCCACACACCTATCGTTTGATAGATGGCTCTACCTTCGAAAGAAGAGATTGGTAGGGTATCCATTAACGATTACCAACTAAGCATAGTGCTGTGTCCTACACAGCCAGAACCTTGTTATTTCACAATCTCGAACTAGTATAAGGATCACAATAAATTGACAGTGTAGTCTCAACTAACTCACATCTATGTGGAAGTCGTACATTTCACTACTTTGGCCAAAGTATTCTCATTCAGTACTTCGAATGAAGGTCATCTATCATAAACACTACTCAAGGCCGATTTGACTTAAGGCTATCTTACACTACGCATAGGCTTAGTCCTTCATTGGATTATCTATCATCCCAGACTATCCTACGACAATCTAATCACTTAATCCCTCCTATACTGGAAATCTTTATCCTAGGAGTCTCTCAAGTTTACCTCAGTTAACCTAATAACTTTAAGCTGACTGATTATACTTGACTCTTGTCCTCATTTCGATCCTAGTATATATTAGCTAGTAAAGCCGTATTCTCCTTATATGGAGACAATACATAATATGCAATTTCACACTAATATGCATTTTAATTCTTCTCTTAAATTCCTTCACATAAATTCCCTTTTTATGCATAATAAGTTGTAGAAACTCGTTTTCTCACTGTTTCTGAAACTGCTTGTTTTGCTTGTTTTTTTCTTTGTTTTGATTTTTTTGTGTTTTTTGCATATATAGATGAAATGCGATTTTGAAAGAAATTGCTTGCAAAATTTAAATAAAATATTACAATTCTAAAAATGATGGAATCTACTTGATATATTGATGCCAGAATGTTTATTGATCTTTTAGGCTGATTACATCTAAGATCGGATAACATGCGAATTAAAAAGAAACAACATTTATGTTAAAAACCTTATCATTGCAGCCACCATTAATGATGAAGTTTTGAGTACGGCAGCCATCAGACAAGCTTTCTCCAATCTCGTGATTGATGCAGATCACTCCAAAGATAAATGCGTCCCACCTTGTGAAAAGAAAAGACCCAGAATCAAGGCGTCCAAGCTAGGAGAAGAAGTACGGCCCACATGCTGGTTGGTACGGCCTCAAAACAGCAGCAAGGAGAATTCAATACACTCTTGGAATCAATGCCAGATGTAAAACACCCAATCGCTCAAAGAAACTCTGTCTCTGGATATTTATTAAATCAAACCATGACTGATAACTTCTCAATATGCTCTGTAATAACTTTTGGATGAAGCTATTCCTCTGACAGGCAATAAATCAGCTGACATTTCACAGCCTCTGAACTGCAGACACTGAAGATGGCTTGTTCTCCAATGCAAATAGACAACTAAAACCCTTGGCTTCACTCTCTGAAGAAGAATTTGGCTAAAATCGATTTCATAACATAATGATCAATTCTCTCTCAAAGGAAAACTTATAATTTCTTACTTAGGTCGACTTCCTCAAGAAAAGCATCATTTAAATAAACTTTAAATTCTTCTTTTAATTTTTCCATAGTTTGGACGCACTTTTAATTATAAATAATAATTGAAAAGTGGCCCCTTTCTTCATGATGGTCAACCCCTTCTATAAAGTCACTTAAGTTATAATATTTAATTATATTATAACTTTATAATATAAGCTTAAAATTAATTAATATTCATTTTGGCAAATAAATATTAATATCTCTCTCAAAATAGGTCCAATTGACGAACCGTCTGAAGCCAGATGATAAGTGACTGAATCCGCATACGACCAGACCATACTGCTAAAAATAGCAGGGGTGCTCTGTTGAGTGTCTCCACTTACTAAAAATAGTAAGTCAAGCAAATAAGATCCTCTCTGAAGCCAAACTGAAAGATTCTGATAACTGAAGCCAAGCCAAGCCTCAACAAGATCCTCTATCCACCCTATCAGCCTACGAGGGTCACATAATAGGCTAATCTCGTGAACTGAGAGATGTCAACTGGAAGGGGACATTACATAAGTAAACATTTATCTTAAAAATTCTTTTCCCCTACAACTAAATTGCATTCAGGAAGTAACTTTCAGCCTTTGCACACACAGCAACACAAAGAAATAGAAACATAATAATCAGATTCAAAATTGAAAGATGATGAAGGTTTCATGCCTGATTATGAGCTTTCTCTCCAATAACGCAGTTGTAGTCCTTCTCTCAACAAAAACCCTCAATATTGATTGAATTCTTACTCAGAAATAGACTCTCAAATGATGAATACTTAGCTATACTGGAAATATACTCAGACTATGATGATATTGTACTAGAATTTCCTGTGTTTAATCACTCATAAATGAAATATAATTTCAGAATAAAGAAATGGTGAAACAAACTTAGAGTATAATGAAAAATTCGGATTTAGCAAACTGTGTATTATGAAGAGTGTAATGGCGTCTATTTATAGAGCCATAAACCATCGACTTCCACTCGTGTAGGCATGTGGAATGATAGAACTGTGTTTTTGAATAATTCAAATGATAAGTGGCGGATTTCTATTCACATACTTGGCACTTCAAGAGGTGATTTGACCTCAGAATTTGCCAGCAGACCAAAGAAATTTCAACTTTGCACATGTTTAAAAGAAGAAATCGACATCTAGAGGTATTTACTAGAAATGGTGCCATTGCAGAGATTTGTTTGTTGATTTCATTCACTGAATTAGTCAAGGTTATTTTCCCACCACTTTGCCTACGTTTGTGGTTCGATTGCCAAACTTCCTTGGTTGCGTTTCCATTCACAAGAAGACCTGGTTAGTGTTTCATACGTTTTTCTCATTCTAGCCCGTGAGTTTTCTAGGCGCGGCTTCCTCCAATAACAGTTTAGAATTTAACTCAAATACTTTAGCTTAGCCTAAGTCCAAAGGCATATGGATAAATTCACATTTTTCCAATAGTTCAAAATGATATTGAATTGATTTATTAAATTGGCTTCCATAGATCAAAAGTTCATTAATTGATTTATGCCTTGGTTCATAGTTTGAAATAAAGTCTTCATTTAAAGACTTAACTATGAGATAAATCAATTTATTTCAAATTAAATAATATATAAACTTAACATATATTATATATTATTTATATATATAGATATATTAGAGTAACATATATATATATATAATTATTTCTCGCATAATTATGTATATATTATTTTACTTTAATATATAATCTCCCAAAGAAAAACTCGCCAAGCCAAAAATTGGAGAGTTTTTAAAAACTCGCCAAAAACTCGCAAAAAACTCGGAAAAACTCGGAAAATTAAAAAATTGCTTAAATTTCATTAGAAACACTTTTTTTTTGCAAAGCTGAGTTTTTTTGAGTTTTTTGAAAAAACTCGGAAAAACTCGTCCCCGCGAGTTAAACTCAAAAAACTCGTTTTTAAAAAAATTAGTTTTGAAAACTCACCGAAATTTCTGCAATTTAGCTCTTCCAACTATATTTATATTTTCATCATTTAACATTTATATATATGTCATACTATAACCATATCATAATCTGATATGTATATATATATATATTCATATTTATACAAGTTGTCAGATATTAATATAATATTATTAATATCCACAAGTATCATTGGTTGTGAGTATATATACATGTATATATGTCAGTATACATGATCCTCTATATGCACGTATTTGTACATATACCATGTCGATGCATTCGTATGAGTATATCCATTTGCCATCATACGTTTGAATCGATATGAATATACCTACAGACACGCACATATACTATATACATATATATATGCCCATCTTCTAACCAAGAGTGTTATCATCTAAAGCTCGTAGTAACATAAATAGATACATAGGTAAACATCACTTATTCTTGCATAAAAA
Source organism: Sequoia sempervirens (assembly GCA_007258455.2). Taxonomy (NCBI): domain Eukaryota; kingdom Viridiplantae; phylum Streptophyta; class Pinopsida; order Cupressales; family Cupressaceae; genus Sequoia; species Sequoia sempervirens. The sequence goes on along the minus strand of VDFB02015711.1, from coordinate 26,063 downwards.
AGTAAACAAGACTCCTAATGCCAACATTCAAGCCTACAGATGACTTACCCTTAACTCAAACAACTGACTTAGCTTACTCAATCTAAAGGGACATGTATGTATGCACAGATGGTTCTCGTTATTGTTTACCCGACCAAGCTCCTCTCTTGAGTGATATTTCTCCTCTGCTTGGAGGAGTGGTTCGCACACCTGCATTCCATAACACGATAACAAGAGTCATATGTTCACAACAAAACAATATACATGAAACATCTCAAAAGTTAGAATAAACATTATTCAACAACTTACATGCAACATTCATCTAGGATTACATCAATAGAAGTAACAATCAAATAAGACAATCATTAAATGGAACACTCATATTGATAACAAGAACAACATGTTTTATTCATCTCAATGATTCAATCATTACAATCATTTTCCCTATGCAATAGTAGCTATACAATTGGGGTGTAACAGTTTTAGAGAGTTGGATGGCACACACTTCTATGATTGTGGCTTGTATTTATTATTGAATGGGGAAGTTACATGGTGGAAGGAACTTAGTTGTAAATTACTTTTTAGACATATCTAATGTGGGTGTTATTACATCATCAATCATAAGCAATAAAGTGTAATCAAACATATTATATTTAATCATAATTCCATAGAGTTTCGGGGACGGGGATGGGGGGGACGACAGGGAACGCGTTTTATGGATGGGAGATGGGGGGTCTAAGTTTGGGGGCGGCGAGGGGACGGTGGTGGGGGGGCGGTGCTGAAATACATATAGTACTTAAAAAATTAGTTATAAAAAGATGTATAACAATATAACTGTATGTTGGCGTAAAAACTAACACCTTTGGAGTGCAAGTCGGTACGGACAGCTATGCACGCTGCGTAATCAGTGCTCTTCAAATTAGGAGGGGAAGCTCCCTCGTAGTGCTGGAATGCGTGGAAAAGAAAAGTAATTTAAGTCCTATTCTTTTGTTCTCAGCTGGAAGAGGCACAAGGTTAAGAAAACCAAGAACGTTGCAGCTAAGGATTTTTTGGTTTCGCAAGTCTTAATGTAATGTCCCCTTCCAGTTGACATCTCTCAGATCTTGAGATTACCCTATTATGTGACCCTCGTAGGCTGATAGGGTGGATAGAGGGTCTTGTTGAGGCTTGGCTTGGCTTCAGTTGGCAGAATCATTCAGTTTGGCTTTCGTTCGGAGTCGCTTGGACATCAGTTGCTTGACTTGCTATTTTTAGTAAGTGGAGACACTCAATGGAACAGCCCTGCTATTTTTAGCAGTATGGTCTAGTCATATGCAGATTCAGTCACTTATCATCCGGCTTCAGACGGTTCGTTAATCGGACTTATATTGAGAGAGATTAATATTTATTTGCCAAAATAAATATTAATTAAGTTGAAGCTTATATTATAAAGTTATAATATAATTTAATATTATAACTTAAGTGACTTTTTAAAGGGGGTCGACCATCATGAGAAGGGGCCATTTTTAATTAATTATTTTAATTAAAAGAGGCGTCCAAACTATTGAAGAATTAAAAGTGAAATTTCAATAAACATTCTGGCATCAATATATCTATTAGATTCCATCATATTTAGCACTGTAGTATTTTATTTAAATTTTGCAAGCATTTTCTTTCAAAATCGCATTATTATTTGTATATGCAAAAACCACAAAAAAAATCAAAACACTAAAAAAAAACAAGCAGAAACACAAACACATCAGATTTAGCAGTTTGGGGTTGAAGTAGAACCAGCAGGGTTCTTCACAGTGGTATCAGAGCGGTTTCCTGCCGGCCTGAGGGTTTGGGATTCATATGCAACCACAGGAAGTTGGGCCTCATAGATATTATACTCGCAGAAGAGCTTTGTTTGACAGGGCACGGGAATTGAACAGGCAGCCAGGTCCCATGGCTGACAAAACAGAGGTTCCTCGAGATCCTCGTGATGATGATGCAAAGGCTAGATAGACTCTTAGAGATTTACGTACAGGTCAGCAGTAGGTAACTGATGTATTACAGCAGTTGACCACGGTGATACAAAGGATAGGTTCACCGAGGAGACCGTCACCATGTCATGACGAGAATAGGAGTGATGTAGGTTCACGGAGGGCACCTAGGATTGTTTCACGGACAGCAGATAGGCCTACCCGCCCTACTTTTGTGAGACAGGAGCCTGATGAGGCTATTGCAGATGAGGAGCCTGAGGGAGTGTTCGCTGATACTCTTATCTCAGCGAACGATGAGTGGGAGTTACTGATCCCGGAGGTCAGAGAGAGACTTACTTTTGACAAATTTCTCACATAGAGGAGAGAGCATTACAGGAATAGACGGGATTGGAGGCCTAGACATTATAATAGTGACCTGAAGCACACCACAAACAGACTCACTTTAGCTATGTTTGATGGTAGCAACAAGGTCACAACACAGGCTTGGATTAGTAAGCTGGATACCTTCCTCACATTGCGTCCCATGGCTGAGGAGGATGCTATTAGATATGCTACTTTGCGTCTTGAGGGGGCAGCTTATGACTGGTGGCATCACGGGACGGTTCGACAGGAAGGATCCTGAGTCTTACTTCAGAGATTTGGCTCAATTGAGACAGGTTGGTAGTTTGGAAGCCTACATAGGAGACTTCCAACGGTTGTCTGTGATGGTTCCCAACATATCAGAGAGGCATCTAGTTGTGCTCTTCATGGAGGGATTGTTGGAACCATTGAGAGGTTGGATCAAAGCATTTGATCCTCCTTCGTTATAGGAAGCGACAAAGAAGGCACGCAGCATGGAACTTCCAGCTCCATCTAGCAAGTTCAATTCCAGAAATGCTTCTTCCTTTAAGGACAACAGGGGATTCAATAAAAATAAGGAGAAATCTGATTTTAAGAGTGATTCAAAGGGAAAATCAGCAACACCCTTGGATCGTGAGACTCTTAATGATTTGCGTAGGAAGAAGCTTTGCTTCTACTGCAAGGGCCCCTATGACGCTAATCATGATTGTCCTTTGCGGCCTAAGGGTAAGGCCAATAGAGTTATGTGGGCTTATTATGAGGATTCGGAATTTGAGAATTCCTAACAGTAGGAGAGTTCTGAGGAGTCAGAATCAGAGGCTTCACAGCCTAAGGCGGGGGCAGAGTCAGAGCTCCAAATCCAGGAGGCACGGTTGTCTAGCATTCAGCAGGAGGGATCTTTCAGACTTCGTGGAGTTTTGGCTGGTCAAAAGGTTATCACCCTTTTAGACACAGGTGCCACCCATAATTTCATTGATGCCAGATTTGTAGAGAAGCGTGGGCTCATAACCGAGGAGTTTGAGGGCATTCGGGTTAAGGTGGCTGATGGTTACATTCTCAGATGTGATCGTATGATTAAGGATCTCCCTTTGCGCTTGAATAATTATGAATTCAAGGCTGATTATTATGTGGTGAATATGGGTGATATTGATTTAGTTTTGGGCATGAAGTGGCTTCATTCTCTTGAGGAAGTTACACTTCGTCTCAAAGACATGGAGATCAGGTTCAAGGTGGATGGGAAGACTCATATACTGAAGGCCATCTGAGACAGTAACGTCAGGACTATTTCCTTCCGATGGATGGAGAGACTTATGCGTCATGACATGGTTGAGTGGGCTGCCGAGTGCATGTTGACACCTACATAGGAGGGATAGCATAAGACCGAGTATCATCCTGACATTCAGTAGTTGAGAGTTAAGCATGGGAAGGTTTTCAGTGACATTCCACCAGGGAGACCTCCAGACAGGGGTATTGAGCACATCGTAGAGCTTGAGGAGGGCGCCAAGCCCGTCATGATTACTCCTTATAGGCATCCAAAGCGGCTTAAGGATGAGATAGAGAAGACTATCAAGGAGCTGCTTGCTATGGTTCACATTCGACCAAGTAAATCACCCTTTGCTTCTTCAGTTGTTCTAGTGAAGAAGAAAGATGGTACACTTCGTATGTGCATAGATTACAGAGTCCTGAATAAGAGGACTATTAAGAACAGATATCCCATACCCTGTATAGATGAGCTTATTGATGAGCTCCATGGTGCCTGTTACTTTTCGAAGATAGACTTGAGATCGGAATATCACCAGATTAGAGTTCGCGAGCAGGATGTTGAGAAGACTGCGTTTCGCTGTCATTGTGGACACTTTGAGTTTGTGGTTATGCCATTTGGGCTAATCAATGCTCCAGCAACATTCCAGTCCACCATGAACAGGGTCTTCCACTCACATTTGAGGAGATATGTACTTGTCTTCTTCGATAATATCTTGGTTTATAGCAGGACATGGCAGGAGCACTTGGCTCATTTGGATACAGTACTCAGCATTTTGGAGAGGGAGTCCTTGTACGCCAAGGAATCCAAGTGTGATTTAGGGATGACTGAGTTGTTATACTTAGGCCATATCATTAGTGTAGAGGGAGTGCGGATGGATCCTGAGAAGATCCGTGCTATTTAGATTGGCCTACTCTGCGAACCTTACACAGCTGCGAGGATTCCTTGGTTATGTGGTTTCTATCGCAGATTTGTCAATGGATATTCACGCCATGCAACACCTATGACGGATTTGTTGAAAAAGGTGCATTCATTTGGACTCCTGAGGCACAGGAGTGTTTTGTGAGGTTCAAGGAGCTTATGACTACATGTCCAGTGTTGGCACTCTAGATTTTAATGGCCTTTTGAGCTTGGTGATGCTTCTGGTGAGGGCATTGGAGCGGTGCTTATGCAGGACAAACACCCAATTGTTTATGGGAGCAAAAAACTCAGAGGACCATAGAGGGTTTACAGTATATATGATAAGGAAATGTTGGCCATAATGCATGCCTTGGCCAAATTGAGGCAATATTTAGTGGGCAGTAAGTTTTGCATTAAAACTGATCATAATAGCTTGAGGCATTTCCTAGGACAGTGGGATTTGAATGACCGTCAACAAAAGTGGGTGAGTAAGTTACAGGCATACGACTTTGATATCACCTATATCAAAGGTACACAGAATGTGGTTGCTGACGCTCTTTCACGCTAGCCTCATCTGAGTTCTATGGGACAGATTGCAAAGGACTGGAGGCACTTGATTGTGGTAGAGTATGCCAAGGATACATGGGCATCTGGTTTCGTTGAGGGATCTATTTTGGACACCAGGTACACACAAGTACAGGTTTTTCTTGATCCTAGGGTCAGAGGTGAAGAACACCATTTTGCGGGCTTTCCATGATGTACCTACAGCAGGGCATCCCGGGTACTTTAAGACATACAGGCAGGTTTGGGAGAGATTTACATGGAAGGGTCTTAAGGCAAATGTTCTTCAGTATGTGCGTGAGTGCCCTGTTTGTCAGCAGAACAAGCAGGAGAACATGCATCCGGCAGGGTTGTTGCAGCCACTTCCGATTCTTGACAAGAAGTGGGAATGCCTGTCGATGGATTTTATTACGGGCTTGCCCAAAGCCCAAGGACGGGATTGCATATACATAGTTGTGGATCGGCTGACGAAGTATGCCCACTTCTTCGTGATCACCACCACTTACATAGCTGCACAGGTAGCAGAGGTATTCTTCCGTGAGGTTTTCAGACTACATGGGTTGCCTCAGAGCATAGTTAGCGACAAGGATAGTCGGTACCTAATTCATTTTTGGCAGGAGGTGTTTAGACTTTGTGGGACCGAGCTTACATCGAGCACCAGTTACCACCCGCAGACCGATGGTCAGACGGAGATAGTGAACAAATGGGTGGAAGGCTACCTCAAGAATTACATTGCAGGGCAACAAAAGGCGTGGGTCAAGTGGATATATTTATGTGAGTATTGTTACAATACCACCTTTCACATGACCATTCAGATGTCCCCCTTCATGGCGTTGTATGGTTATGAGGTGCCTAGTTTTCTTGATTTGCTATTGAGTGACAATAGAGTGCCTAGTGCTGGAGACTTATTGCAGGAGAGTTAGGACATTATTAGGGCTCTTAAGGAGAATATTGCTAAGGCACAAAATCAACAAAAGCAGTATGCAGATCAGAAGAGGACAGAGAGATCTTTTGAGGTGGGAGACATGGTATATCTTATGCTGCAGCTCTACAGACAGTCTACTCTTAGGAAGAGTGGATCTGAGAAGCTCAAGCCGCAATATTATGGTCCTTTCAAGATTGTTAGGCGTGTTGGGGAGGTAGCTTATGAGCTAGAGCTTCCAGCGGATAGTAAGGTCCACAATGTTTTTCATGTGTCACGTCTCAAGAAGGCGTTAGGACATCGTGTGGTACCTTCAGCAGTATTGCCTCCCTTAGATGATGAGGGAAAGTTGATCTTAGTACTTGAGTCGATCCTGGAATACAGAGAAAGACAGCTATGCAGGAGGACTATCAGGGAATATTTGGTAAAGTGGAGAGATTTACTAGTGGAGGATGCTACGTGGGAGAGTGAGGAGATTTTGCAGCATCCGGAGTTGAGATTGCTTGAGGACAAGCAATTTCAGGAGGGGCGTACTGTAATGTCCCTTCCAGTTGACATCTCTCAGATCTTGAGATTAGCCTATTATGTGACCCTTGTAGGCTGATAGGGTGGATAGAGGGTCTTGTTGAGGCTTGGCTTGGCTTCAGTTGGTAGAATCATTCAGTTTGGCTTTCGTTCGGAGTCGTTTGGACATCAGTTGCTTGACTTACTATTTTTAGTAAGTGGAGACACTCAGCGGAGCACCCCTACTATTTTTAGCAGTATGGTCCGGTCATATGCGGATTCAGTCACTTATCATCCGGCTTCAGACGGTTCGTTAATCGGACTTATATTGAGAGAGATATTAATATTTATTTGCCAAAATAAATATTAATTAAGTTGAAGCTTATATTATAAAGTTATAATATAATTTAATATTATAACTTAAGTGACTTTTTAAAGGGGGTCGACCATCATGAGAAGGGGCCATTTTTAATTAAAAGGGGCGTCCAAACTATTGAAGAATTAAAAGTGAAATTTCAAGTTTTATTTAAATGGTGCTTTTTGAAGGAAATCGACCCAACTGAGAATATATGAGTTTTCTTTGAGAAAACTTCATCATTATGTTATGAAAATCGATTTTAGCCATTTCTTCCTTCAGAGAATGAAGCCAAGGGTTTCAGTTGTCTTTTGCATTGGAGAATGAGCCATCTTCAGTTTTTGCAGTTCAAAGGCTGTGAAATATCAGCTGATTTATTGCTTGTCAGTGAAATAGCTTCATTCAAAAGTTATTGTAGAGCTTATTGTGAAGTATTCGTCAGGGTTTGATCATTATTCATCCGGGAAGAGATATATCCTTGAGTGGCTGATTTTGTTATACACATGGCACATTTCCCAAGGTGGTATGAATTTATTAATTGCTGGTTTAGGGCCGTACCTCTTGCTGCAAGGCTGTACCTTCTCTTCAGGCAAAAACGCCTTGCCTTTTTGCTGGTACCTGGTTCCTGAGGTGGCGCCTTGATCTTCTGGAGGTCGTGCGTCCTTTCCACAGAGGGATATCATTTAATCTATGATGGCCATACCATTTCTTCATCATCACAGGCGGCTGCAATAACCAGATTTTTGACATGAATGTTGTTGCTTTTTATTTTGCATGTTATCCGATCTTAGATGTAATCAGTCTGGAAGATGAATAGACATTCTGGCATCAATATATCTATTTGATTCCATCATATTTAGCACTGTAGTATTTTATTTAAATTTTGCAAGCATTTTCTTTCAAAATCGTATTATTATCTGTATATGCAAAAACCACAAAAAAAATCAGAACACTAAAAAAAAACAAGCAGAAACACAAACACATTAGATTTAGCAGTTTGGGGTTGAAGTAGAACCAGCAGGGTTCTTCACACTTAACTACAACTAAACTAACTACTTTAAATCTATCCAGTTCCCTCAAGAAAATAGAGCATGAGGAAATGGAGTAAGAATGTTCTATACGATAAACTTCAGGTACAGATTCACAACGTGAAGGCAAGGTGGGCTCAACTATTTGCTTGGCTGGGAAGAAGTTTATTGGAAACGACAAATATACAATAAACCGGGTACAAATTCACAACCTGAAGGAAAGGTGAGGTTTATTATCACACACATCATATGATAAGCTTTATATACAAATTCACAATGTGAAGGTAAGGTGGGCTCAACTATTTGCTCATCCGAATAGGCTTATGAGAAACAAAACATAAAGGATAGCCAACTAGGACAGTAAATTGCATAGACAAAACACACATGCAATCTACGATCAAACTAGCCACTATATTTAACTAAGATAAGCTTTCACCATAATAATAGCATGAAACCCGAGTGGCATAACAATTCATTATCATAATAAATTCTTGTGAACATATACAAAAGAAGCAATATTACAGGCAAGGTGGGCACAACATATATTACTCTCTCATGCAAAAGTTAATTACAAATGAGCAAAGAGCTCTTATTTATAGACATCGAAAGGTGTAAGGAACCCTAAAATCACCTTGAGTCAACTACAGTCTTGCATCAGTTAACTGGTACATCTAATCTAAATGGACGATGTGCAAGCATGCACGTCCTTATTGAAAGCAAGTTAACTGGAACACTACTATCAGTTAACAAAAACTCTAAATGAAACTCCAAGTCTTGCAAAATATCTTTGAGGATAAGATATGCGTGCATGGTCCCAACAAAGAGAATTGAAGATGAAAGTCGAGTTCTAATTGCATGCTCCTGATTCTGTCCTCGCAGACAACTGCAAGTTCTAAGTGACTGATCACTTTGGCGGCTCTGTAACTGAAGTGATGGCCACTGTTTCTTCTGCGGCTTTATGTCTCTGACGCTTTTCACGTTTTTCACACTTTTCTCTATGGAAGAGTGTTGCATGATGAAACTGCGAAGTTTGATCGTGAACACTTTGGTTGTGAGAAATGCAAATGAACTTGCTGCATATGCAAAATTCCAATGGTATCAACCCTCTAAACCGGCCTTGGAAGATAATGTAATGTCCCCGTTTTTAGCTCTTCACTTTTCAGTGATTGGTAGCCTATTCCCAGTGTGTTGTCGGCTAGTCAGTGGCAGAATTAGGGTTTCCGACTATTTGATGGGTTCTCTTGAAGATTCAGGGTTTTGCTTGTTGGAGTTTGGGTGTTTGGATTCTGGATTCCTTCTGGGTTTTCAGAGGGCTTCGCAGTGGTATGTTTTTCTTGGCATTCTGAGCATCTTCAGGAATTTACTATTTTTAGTAAATTCTAATTTTAGCAGTGGTCCAGTCGGCATCAATCCAGTCAACTTTCCTCTTCTGGCAATTCATTGGGTAATTCTCATTTTTGGCTTAAGGGGTTCATTTCGAAGATATAAGTTATTTTAAGTCAAAATGTTTTATTTTTAAAACACCCCTTGGCCTAGTGTTATAACTTAACAGTTGTTTTAAAGAAGGGGACTTTGAGGGGTATTTTCTCATGAAGGAAATATTTTAATATTTCTAAAGTTTATAATTGCTCAAAGGGAAAATGGACGCCTTTTTGAAGGAGATTATATTTTATTTAAAAAAGAGAAGTGATTAATATTTCACAAGGAAAGTACGCCATTGGGAAGAAAGTGTTTGGGTCAAAGTTTAAACCTAAAAGCAGCTTGGGATTAGGGCGCACCTTCTAGAAAGCTCTTCGGAAGTTATAAATTGGAGCTCGGGGTCCTCATTTTGTTTATCTAATGAATTTGCAAAGTTATGCTGCCGGATTGGCTTTGGGATTGCTTCGAGGAATGTAAGCCTCCTAGCTTGGCTCTTCTTCTTGCTTGAAAGACAGCAACTAGTTGAGAGGTTTAGTTGTAGTTGGTTTCCTTTCATTGTAGTTGGTTCTTCTCACATTTTGTAGTTGAGTTATTGTATTTTCTGTCAATTTTAGAGTTGCTGGTTTTGTATGGCTGTAGGTTGTTTTTACTCACAACTCAAGAAACAGAAATAATATTGTTCTGGGTACTGTTCCAATCTATTTTCCTATGTAGGGCGACCATTTGTGCAAGTTTCCAGAATTTTATTTGAAGTCTATGAATTATCTAAAGTAAATCGCCCTTGCTTGCAGGCAATTTCACTTTGTAAGTGCTTTGGAAGCCGTGCAAAATAAATAGGGGTCTTTGTGAGAAGTTTTTGTGATCCATCTTCATTGTCATCATCATTGGAATGTTTTGCATTTGATTTCACGTCAATAGGGTTAGAAATGAGTGAGATATGATCATTTTTGTGTGGTGCTAGGTTGCTGTTTTACCTTTTTAAAGTGCAGATCTGTCTTAAACTGAATATTCAGTTTGGTATTTGAGTGAAGTAAAGGGTCTTGGCATTCTTGTTAAGCAAGGAGAATCCTCTTAATTGATGTACGCTGTATTGTTCTAATTCTATGCTCTTGGCAGGCGATTTCTCTTCATATTGTAAGCTGAACAGTAGTACTGTCAGCCGTTCTCTAATCTTGCTTATCATGTTTTGTAACGATTACTATACATTCTGAAGTGCTTTGTAATTCTTTATATCTCCGCCCTATGGTAGCTCCATTCCCACTCCGGGTTTGAAAGCACATTCTGGGTGTTGAGTTTACTTTCAGCATTCCCGCTTATTTTCCTTAATTGCATTGTAATTCTTAGCATCTCCGTCATATGGTAGCTCCCATTCCATCTCGGATTGGAAAGCACATTCTTGACGTCGAGTTACTTCAGCTTATTAGTTGGTAGGGATCCTCTGACCATATGCTCGTCGTTCTCCGGCGCATTCTTGGTTAGAGTTACCTTCAGTTGCATTTGTTTAAGGCACTGACGATCCTCTTGCCATATGACAGCCTCTCTCGTGTTGAGATTGAGTCGCATTCTTGGCAACGAGTTATTTGTAATTTGCTAGTTTGAATTATCTAACCCTAACGGGTGCTCTCTGCATTGTTGTGTACTTGGCAAAAATTGAAAAAATTGGCTCGAATATTTGATAATTAGCTATAATGAGCATGAAACCATATGGACTTGAGTGACTACCCAACCTCTGCACTTGATACAAATCGGTGTAATCTTTTTTGATGAAATCATGAATTAAGACCAATTTGGTCTTGAATTCAGTTTGCGTGAACTGCACTCTGAAAAACTCGCCTGTTGATTGTAAACACGACTATGTTTTGACAACTTTCTCCGGAAAGCAAAAAGTCACCTGCTGAGGCTAAAAATACCTTGTCGGTGGGCAATTTTCACGAAAAATTCTGAAACGTGGGTTTTGTCTGGAAAATAATTGTAAAAAAACCCACAACATCAGAATTGTGAAAAAACGCCATTTAGCTTGACATGCAAGAGCTTTTCCAAAAAAAACAATTGAATCAGCAGGGGTTGTGGGGGACAATTTTTCCGAGAAAATCTGAAATATGGGTTTTGTCTAGAAGATGATTCTAAAAAACCTACAATGTCAGATTCAAAAAATATCGACTTCCACTCCACCATGCAAAGGAATTTCAGTTGAGAAATCAAAGCTTCGAGAATCGATGCTTTGGAGTAAATTTTCCTAAAAAATTCTAACACATGGGTTTTGTAGAGGAAGCTATGCTGAACCAACCCAGATGATTTGTTTTGTCAAAAGTTGCTGAATTGTCGAACATGCGAAAGAAATTAAGACAAGAAATAGAAGAATTTAAGATAGAAGATAGAAGTTCTTAATGCTCTTCTTCTGCTAAAATCGCCATCTTGTCTTGATGTTTGCTAATAAAGCCGGACTTGTACCTGCAAAAGAAGACTGAGAACAATTTGTGTAGTGTCTTCGAATGTTGAATGCTGAAGAATTATGAAATATGCTAACCAATTTTTTTCGATGAAATTCACAACATAAACCAACACTAGCCAACTTGATTAGCGTTAACTTGAAACTCCAAATACTATCAAAGCAACTCTAACCAAGAATGCGCCCTAAAACCACTTAAGGAAGAGGGGCGGGCATATGGTCAGAGGATCCCTATGCTTCAACTTGATACAGAATGGAATCCAACTGAACTGAAACAAACTCAACGTCAAGAATGTGCACTCAAGATCCCAGTGAGGGCGAGGTGCTAACATATGACGGAGTTATTAATTGAAATTGAAACAATTAGGCGGATAACCAGCCATAGGAATTCATACTAGCTAATTCTTCCGCTGCAGCGGGCATCCACTCAAGAGTGAGGATTCACCACTTGAAAGTGGGTACAAAGAGAGCTACAAGGTTCATTCTCCACACTGGCGGTAAACCATCCAGGGGTAATTAATATGAAATTTAACAAGAAATTGCAGAAACTAAAATGGTTGGATTAGTACTACTATATCTCAACCTTACAATCATGAAATCTGCAAATTACAAATTACAATAATAGAGAACAATGCTAAGAAGAGGAGAATGAATTCTTTCAATGTCTTTTTTTAACTCTCCAATAATGAAATATGGCCAAAACTGAAATCAAATGAAATCTGATATAAAAACTGAGTTTTGGAATTCTAATCGGCAACTGTGAAATTCAAAGAAATGTTCATAAGTCATTCAATATACCTCCAAATGAAGTGAAATCAAATGCAATAGTCTCCTGGAAGATAGGCGCCCATGCTTTGATGAAGAAACAACTCCTAAGGATGAGTATTTATTTCTTTTGCACTTTTCCCAATGCCCAAAATGGTACGGCCTCCTTGCAAGGTCGACTTTGCAAAATAAAATCCATCTCTTCAAAATAAATTCTGATCTTCTCTCCAAATGGTCGCCCTTTCACTAGAAATTGATAGAGATAATACCCATAACCAAATAAAATTTATTCTAAAAGCTGCTAGCAAAATTCACTTTCAGTTGTAGGTGCACCAGCAACTCAAAATTGACAAAATACTCCAAAATTCTTCAACATTCGTGCTCAATCTACTAGTCTGGATGAGAAGCAGCAAATTAGCCAACTAGGTGTTATCTTTCAAACACGAAATTGGAGAAGAGGCTTGGAGGTAAGCTTTCCTCGAAGCAACAAATCAAATGTCATTCTGACAGCATAATAGTAGCAAAATTCATGGATGAGAAAAGTTGGAACAAAGCATTCATTTTATAGAAGATTAGAAGACTCTTCAATTTCCCAAGAAGGTACGCCAAGAGTCACCAATGACTTTTCAAATTTCCAAAAATCTTCTAACTTCTCACTATGGCGTCCACTTTATCAAGGCACATTAAAACTTTATTTTAAAATAATATCTCCAAGAAAAGAAGGCATCCACTTTTCCCAAGGCATTAAAAGACTTAATAATATTTAATTCATCTTCCATGAAGGCGTCCCCCTTCAAGACCACCTTTTAAGAACAACTTAAAGTTATTTTCCTAGGCCAAGGGGTCAACTGCAAATTATAACATTAATGCCTTGTAATTAAAAACATGCCACAAATACTGCATATGGAAGTCTGCAACCAAAAATATCAACTACTCCAACAAGAAAAGAATACACTGAAGCACTGCCAAAAGGACCACTGCTAAAAATACTATTTACTATAAATAGTAAACACCTAGGAAAAAGCCATAGAACCCCCAAACATGGAAACCCTAATTTTACCTCAACGAACCTACGGGCCTCCGGAATAGGCTGAAGAGCGACTAAACTGATCACTGATGAGAAGGGGACATTACAAATTCGCCCACACAAGTGAGAAAATTCGCTTTGGCCTTCAACTGTGTGAGAGAAGAATGGACACCATCTTGAATAAATGAAAGAATTCTTTGCTTAATGGCACCAACTGCAAGAATAAACCTTAACTAACAAAAGAAGTCTTCTGATTGGACCTCTTCCAGTTCGACTGACACTGACTCGGAGTCTTGGAGATAAAATAATATTAAAATATTCAGTTACCATTACATGCAAATTTGTTATTTAACATTAAAGAGACGCCAATATTTAATTATTGAAGAAAATTGCCATTTTAATGCTTTGCATGCAAAAACTGAATTAAATATTATTTTAATAAGTTAACAAAAATCTTAGCATCTGGATGCACTCAGCAAAATCCATTGATTCCAAAAAGTCTAAATTTGACTCTCCTGGTGTCCATTTGCAAAAGTTATGAGATTTTTCGCTAACGTCCTATTTTATAGCTTATTGAAAGTTACAGTTGCCCCTGTTCAGCTTTGATTTCTGGATGCCTGAGTGATGCTGTGATTGAACTGAGATATCCATCTCGAAGCCATAAAAGCAAAGATGAAATGTCTGATGGGAGTTGCAACTGCTATAATCAACGTTTGACACCTCAAAAAATTAGGCGCCTTTGATTAAATTGATGCAAGGTCTCCAGACTTAGCCACTTCTCTGATTTGCCATTTGACGCTTCAAATTACCGCTGCCGGTAAAGAATGAACCCTACTGACTGGATGATAGGTTCATTGCGTGACTGAAAGAATTTCGCAACCAAGGATTGTATGTAAGGCATCTGAAAGCTGCATTAGGAACCCCAAAAGCAAGGGCGCCCCTAGCCTGTGAAGGCCGAATCACTAATTTAACAAAAGTGTAACTTTCATCTAGATGCCATACTTTGATCCCTAACATCGAGAGCTGGAGTGCTCCAATTTGCGCACCAACAATCTCTCTGCGTAACTAGAACAACTTACAAGAGATGTCTCTGGAGGCCGAAGCGAGAAAATTGCTTCTAAGACCTCAAAAATAAGGGCACGTTTTCCAAGGGGATGTGTATTTTCCATACTTTGCCATTTTCCTGGTTGTCTGATTTCTTCAATGTTCTAGATTGACCCTTCACGTACGAGTGTTTGCCAAATCCCGGAGGTTGATGGCTGGACTCGTTGGATAGCTGGAGTATTTCTGCACAAATCTCGTGAAGACTGTGATTGCAAAAGACCCCATTTGGCAGGCTTAAAGGCTAGGCGCCCCTGGCCTATAGAGGTACAGGTGTGTATTTCTACATTTCTCCACCCTTTGTCTTACATGCTTGGTAGAATCTCTGTCACGATCACTCAGTATGTCAGATCATCTCACGAACTGGTGCATTGCGGAGCTAAACTGGATTAGAAAAGATCTCTCAGAAACAAAATTTGCAAATTCATCCATCTGAGGAGTCAAATTCAAGGGCACCCCTAGGCTACAGGGGCGTAGAAATTGAAAATTTGACAGCCTCTGTGACATGCAACCTCCTCGTACCTTTAGCTTCTAGCTTTAATTGCTGGAGTTATGCACTTTGGATGGCTTCACTGGATAGCTCGTCAGAAAGCTGAACTATATCTGAAGAGATTGAATGTATTTGCAAGCACATGCAACCAAATCTGAGTGTTCAAAAAGAAGGGCGCCCCTGGGCTACAGGGGCGCAAAAACTGAAAATTTGACAGCCTCTGATCTGTGTAACCTCTTCGTACCTTCTGCTTCTGCCTTCGACAACCGGAGTTCTACAACTCGAATGACTTTGCTTGATAGCTTGCTAGAAAGATGACTGATTCTGAAGAGATTGAATATATTTGCAACCAAAAATCATTGAATCTGAGCCTCCAAATTGAAGGGTGCCCCTGAGCTATAGGGGCGCAGATTTGCTCTGAGGTTGATGATTTTCTGCATTTCGCGCACTGCGAACCCTACTGTCGGCTGTTGGGTTGACCACCACGTAGAAGCATTACTGTTGTTGATGCATGTACATGACTGTATCACATCACTTTCACATGTATGGACACTGTAAAGTTGATTTGCACGTTGATTGCATAGACGTCTCCCACATCACAAAGTGAAGCGTTTCCAAACTTAGAATATTTTTTGCACTTTTCGCCATTTGAAAATCCCCTCCGTCGTGAAGCATCTTTTTCAGCATCTTTCATCATAGAACATTCTGCTTTGAGTTTCAGGCTCATATTTTGACACTTGGTACTGGCCAATTGCCATTGACAAACTTAGAGATGCTATCTTTTCTGCTGAAAAAGTGAAAACTACCCACCAGCGTTAAACCGACTTTTAACTGAAACTGACTTCACCACTGTGATCGTGATGTGAAATAAGCCAATCAAAATTAATTATAGCCAATTCTGACAAGTTTCTATTTTTAGAGTTTTGGGACCTGAAACAGGAGTTAAAAGCCCTAATTTTCAATTTTTTCCAAATTTCACTTGTATCTTCTAGACATCACATTGACTCAAATTACATACTTGATTTTCCCAAAAACTGTGTTTTGACATCATTTTAGCAAGGTTTAGACTCTTTTAAGCAAAATGCCTTAATGAAGCAAACAAATTGGTTTGGGTACAACATTGTTGAAGCCTACGGAATAAGTAAAGTTAAAACTTAAAAGTTTAAACACATTGCAATAAGTTTAATTAAACTAGTGAACTACTGAACATTGAAAATCAAAATATAGACATTGGAACGAGAACTAGATGTTTCATAAATTGAATTTCATAATCATGATTGATGAATCACAATTACAATTAAGTATCAACAATGTTCAAATTTCAAACTTGAAAAACAAAATACTAATGATCTAATCATCTCCAAGCTCGGTGTAAATTTGCTCATCACTGGAACTGCTGGACTGCACATGCTCAAGCTCATCTAAACCAATACCAATCAGCCCTGTTTGTGTAGGATCATCATCTATTTGTGCTGGCTCTTCTGGCTCTACATCCCATCTAGTTGCTAGACTCTCCTTGTATGTAGTTGTGTTGCGGTCAATGAGACACAAGGCACTATGTACAGCCACAAGCTTCTCTTCCCTCCTAGAAGTAAGTTTTTTCCTCTTAACAGAGTGGACAAAGCTATAAGTAGACCAGTTCCTCTCAACAACAGAAGAACTAGAAACCTGGGACAACAAACGAATGGCTAGAGTAGTAATCAAAGGTCTAGGCCCATGCATAGTCCACCACAACTTGGGGTCCTCTGACATAGTCTCCAAATCTATCTTGGCCACCTTTGAATATCCCCAAAAAGTGGAAAATTTTGTCCAATCAGTACGAAGCAAGCTGGCCTTTGATGATCATACATTTTGTCAATGGCCTTCATGAACCCTTCATTCACCTCAACATCCTCTATAGGTGTCATTTTGTCAGGACGTGGCACGTACCAATTTGGGTTCAATGCATAGGCAGCCATGTGTAAGGGAGTGTTGAGCTTCTCCCATCTACAATGAATGATTGGATAAATATGCTCGGTGTAGAATTGCATTGTGGGGTCCTTCTCTCACACAACAACCTTCATTTTATAAAGCATGGAATCAATGCACTGATATACCTCTCCAAGGGAAGGTGCATTAGAATCCCCAAATCTAATAACTTTGAAGACTAGATCAATGATGGAGACAATATATTTGGCATCAGCCCAAAAGACATCATTCTTCACCACCTCCTTAACCCTCAACCCCTGCTGTGTCTTCGACTCAGGCCATTGGTTCCATTTTGTTGTCATTACCATTAGTTGCAATGCCTCTTGCAACTCAAGCATCCTCTCCAAGAGAATAAAGTATGATGCATATTGAGTCTCTATAGGTTTCAAGAATTCCTTTTTGGAGGTGGTCCTGGAAAGTGCATGCGAAGTATGGTGCTTGCCGATAAACATCTACACATCTCTAGCATCACTCACAATTGATTTGATCTAGCTGATTTTACCCATGTCCTTATGTAATGAGCCAAACTGGACTTGACTCAAAACCCCCAAATTTAATCTGGAATTTTCTTTGAAACCAACACAAGGTGGCTGGAAAGGTTTGCTCTGATACCACTGTGATGTGCCACACTCCGGCAATCCACTCTGCTACCACTGTAGTGATAATCCAACACTCTGCTGCGATGATTTCACCGTGCTTGTAGGTCTGATTTGTGTTTAGTGTTTGTCTTTCTTTTTGTGTTTCTCGTGTTTGGGAATTAATGCCAATGAGATACATAAATTTAACAAGCATGTGCATATAATGGGAACACAAGATATACTAAACTGATTTGACAACTCAAATAATGACTTGATTTACTTGCCAAGACACTTTCTTCATACATAATAGATTGCATCCAAGATATAACTTTCATTAGGTTTCAACGGATACATCAAATAGCATAGATTTTAACTTACAGCCAAAATCACTGTGAATAGTGACTGCTACAGTACCCGCGCCCAAGCAAATGCTCATACAAAATTAAATACAAACTTTCCCTACCAATTTCTTGATGGAAAAGCTACTAAATAAGAGGATGCCCCTTTTAGGAAAGAAAGCAACAACAATATGAAGGCGTTTTATTTCCTTGATGAAGATGAAACCCTCCAAAGGGTGCGGCTGGCTGTAGATGAAGAAATCAGCCTCCAAAATCTTCCAAAATGCAACCACGTCTTCTAAATGGCGAACGACAACTCTAGCAGCAAAAACCCTTCCAGAAGATGCCTCCAACAACTTGTAATCAGCAGATTCGAGCTCCAAAATGCAACAAGAAGAAAATAACCAGCACTTTAGGGTAGTCTTTCACACCTTCAAGATGCCAAATCCTAACTACAAGCCCAATCCAGGCTTACCCACTGCAGAAATTAGGAAACCCTAGTTTCCTTCTCTCCCAAACTCCACACTTCAAGTTTCAATCAGCAAACATAATCTCAAGCATAATGGGTCGAACTTTTCTCTTCTTCTTTTATAACTTCACTTTGAAACACTATTCATTAAAAAATCACTATTCACTTAAGTTTGTTCTTTTTTCACTTTATCAATGAATAGTAACTAAAAAATATAAAGTGACCCCCTTAACAAATAGACACATGGTCCCCAAGCCTGAGTAAGTGAAATAAATGGTGATGAACAATATTTTAAGCTCCAATTACACGCCAAACGCGCAAATTCACCACGTCACCGACTCCGGATACCAATACTGCCTTTAACTGACCAAGTGCTCGTTCAAGTGATCCTCTAACCAGAACCATTAGCCTACGAGGATCGACATAATAGGCTAATCCACCAACTCTGATACTCGTGAAAGAATGGGGACATTACACCTTAAGTGCATTATTCATGGCATGAACACAACAAGGAGTCCACCAAATGTGTCTATAGGCTGCCTCAATCAACTTCGCTGCAGCTCTGCACACATGGGTCGCATCTGTCACTATCTGCACCACATTTTGTGGCCCAACCTCCACTATAGCATCCTTGAGGATTTGGAACTGATAATGAGCATCCTTGCTATGCCCTGAACAATCATTAGCCCTAAGGAAATAAGGGCCCCTTGTAGATGTAACCATGATATTGATGAATGGACGATGCCTAATGTCTGTCCACCCATCCATGACTATGTTGCATCCACTTGTGACCCAGGTTCTGTTCATCTTCTCCATCAAAATATTAATCTTGGAATAGTTATGATCCAAGATTGTTGTCCTCAATTTAGTCTCCCTTGGTGGCACATATGATGGTCCTGCCCTTATTGACACAGCTTCCTTATAATAAGGAGAGCAAGCCACATGGAATGGAATGCCATTGGGAAAGAAGAATTTTCCAATAGCATCATCTGCCTCATCCTTTGCTTGTACATTGAATAAATTTGCCAATGGTTGTGAACTTGAAGATGCCATCTTACGTTTCTCCTTAGGCTCTATTGCACTTGAACTGGATGGATTTGGTGGCCTTAGACTTTGTAGAGTAGAAGTAGAAACTGCTGAAATCTGATCACCTCTACTCCTTTATGCTAATGTAGCAGTCATAGGTGCTTCTTCCTCATTACAACCCCATAATTTTAAAATTTTAGCCATGTACTTCAGGTTATTTTTCACCCTTTTGCATATGTCTACACCTTTGCTCGAATAAGAAGAAAGTGAGCATTAGTTCTAGTAATGCCCCCAAACCAGTCAAGATGACAAATGTGGCACTTCCACTTTCTAGTGCCCCCACTTGTCCCAGGCTTTGTTTCTATCTTAGATGCAAATTGTTTTAATGGTGATTTTGGATTAAAGGGGCCCTTGACATATTTTTGGAGGGTTTTTGAAGGGAATCTATCATTTCTACTCCCAATAGAACCTGTCTCAGTTTGGGACTGAGTATTTGAGTCATGTTCACACCCTTCTATTTGAAAATCTGGATCATCAAGTGATTCATTTTCACTTCCAATTTCTGCTTCAAGTTCAACCTCTTGACCCTCAATCTCATCATCACTTCTATTGATTGAACTCATTATGATAATCAGATAATGTCAAATGAGACTGCAAAAATCCATTTAAAAACAAAATCAGACCTACTATGTTTTAAAAAAATTCAGACCTAGGTCCTACAATGTTAAGAAGAAAATCAGACCTATGTAGTACGATTTAGATTATTAATTTTATAATTTATTGCAAAAAATGAAAAAACTGTGAACTTTAAAACTTAGAAATGTGGTCTCATGGATTTCAATATTGCAGGATATGGACAAAATGGATTGAAAAATTGAAAATTTAGAAATAAGAATGACAGAAAAATTAAAATAATAAAAATTTAACAATTAAATGTAAAACTGTAAAACATTCACATTTTTTTTAATGCCCTATGCTTGGTAGAGATGTATGACAATATGCAAAATGTGGAAGCAGTGGCAAGGCACGTGAGCTTCCTGACTGAATGCCTCAAAGAGATGTCATCTCATGGAATACAATGCATTCCATGAGATAAAATCTCTTTGAGGCATTCTGTAAGAGACTAGGTGTCTCTCAACCCAAACCCTCTGACTGTAACTGCGTTTTTTGTTTGTTTTGTAATTTTTGGTTTTTTTGAGGTTTTGCAATAAAAATCACGATTTTGCTAGAAAATGCTTGAAAAAAAAATGATAAAATACATTTGGCGAAAATCTAACACCTCTGGGTGCAGGTTTATGCAGGACAACTATGTACACTATGCAATGGGTGCTCTTCAAATTAGGAGGAAGCTCCCTCGTTGTGCTAGAATGCATGAAAAGAAAAGTAATCTAAGTCCTATCTTTTGTTCTCAGTGGAAGAGGCACAAGGTTAAGAAAACCAAGACGTTGCGCTAAAGGATTTTTGTGGTTTTAGTAGATCGTAACTACAACTAAGCTATCTACTTTAAATCTATCCAATTTCCTCAAGAAAGCGAGCATGAGGAAATGGGCGAGGTTTTGACTATCGAGGCGATCTTGAGTTTAGATTCTCTGCTTGAGAAGGCAAGGTGGCGCATCTATCAGCTCAATCTAGACAAGTTTATTGGGCACAAAACAGATTTAAGAATTTACCATGACAATCTTATGAAACCCTATGTGGCATAACACTTGATCAAAATAGTAAAGACTTACAAAACAGATTTATCATCACAATCTCACGAAACCCTATGTGGCATAACACTTGATCATAATGATAAAAGGTTCACAAAACAGATTTATCATCGCAATCTCTTGAAACCCTATGTGGCATAACAATTGATCACAATGGTAAAGATACACAAAACAGATTTATCATCATAACCTCTTGAAACCCTATGTGGCATAACAATTGATCATAATGGTAAAGTTGTACAAAACAGAAAGAATTCACCATTACAATTGCATGAAACCCTATGTGGCATAACAATTAATCGTAATAGCGAAGACACATGAACAAATACCAAAAGAGCAATATTGAGGGCAAGGTAGGCAGCATATATTTCTCTCTCAAGCAAAAGTTATTTACAAATGAGCAAAAGCTCTTATTTATACATCAAGGTGTAGGAACCCTAAAATCACCTTGTATTAACTTCTGATCTAGCAATGCATGCAAGATTAATTATTAAACCTAATGAAGTAAACTATACAGTTAACTAGAAAGCTACCATCGGAGTTAACCGGTACATTTAACCTAAATGGACAATGTGCAAGCATGCGTCCTTATTTAAAGCAAAGGTTAACTGGACACTACCTTCAGTTAACTGGAAACCCTAACCCTAACTCCTGTGTTGATAATTCCAAGGATGAGATAAGCATGTGTTAAGTTAGCAAGTAAACTCAAGACTGAAAGTCGAGTTAACTGCTGCTCATGACTCAACCCTTGAAATTAACTGCAGGTTCCAACTGGCTCAGAATAAAGGAAGCAGAGGCTCACAAATCAAGATGTCTAGCTGAATATGGATGGTACGGCCTTAATGCTGTGATAGTACGGCTTGTACCAGCAAATGAAGAATTCCGTATTGCCTTGAAGTTTTTGCTAGATGCAAAACAAACACTGCCAATGCAACATTCTCCTTCTGGAAGGAAGATCGATCATGTTAATGATAATAGACAGCGTCGATATAATGCTTATTTATACTTGGCACGAGTTTTGAAGAAGTGAAGATTATATGAAGCCGACCTCTTTCACATTTTCTCTCCTTGGCGCAATCTCCTATATTGTTCTTGGTGGCCGACTTCATTCTAGAAGACAACTTATCTTAGCCAACTTGTTAATTGCTTTATTCAATTTGTAATTTATGGTTGAGGCCGACTTTGTTCTTGAAGAGGTGCGACCTCACATAGCAATGTATATATAGAAGATCATTTCACTCCTGCGAATTATCTTTAAGTGCAAATTTCTATCAAGTGCGAATTTCTGTCAAGTGTGAATATTATCAAGTGCAAATTCTTCAATAGCAGATTGCGAATTACTTCAAGAACAGATTGCGAATTATTCAAAGGGCAGATTGCGAACTCTCCTAGAGCAGAATTTGAATCTTAAGGAGTGACAGTTGTGTTATTTGTTCTTGCATTTTGTACAGGTGTTGAATATTGGCTTTGTGTTATCTGTTCTTGGATCTTGTACAGGTGCTGAATATTGACCTTGTGTTAGGTCTCATTGTAAAGAGATTTGTTGCCACTGTTTATATATATAAGAGAGATCTTTGTTGCTGGGTTTTTCTCCCTCAAGAGGAGGGTTTGCCCAGGGTATCTGTTGTGTTATTGTGTCTGATTTTGAATTATTTTTCTGTGCACATAATCTGATCATTAAAATTTACATGGTATCAGAGCGGGTTTGAGAGGATCGTGATCAAATTATTGCTAATCAGCATACCCTATTGTTCACTTAATCAAGATGGTGAATGGTTTGAAGGTTGAAGATAGACTCGAAGGTGCATCCAACTTCACATCATGGAGATTTAGGATCATGCTTACCTTGCGTGAAAATGACTTGGGTGAGTTCGTGGAGTCTAGCGCTTCTGAACCTGAGGAGGAAGAAGAAAAGTTGCAGTGGCTGAAGAAAGACATTAAAGCAATGAAGATATTGGTTGATTCCGTAAAGGATCACATTGTTCCTATCATCTCTAAGTTGAAGACAGCAAGAGATATGCTCAAGACCTTGGAAGAGATGTACGAAATCAACAATACCAGTCGGGCACTTGCACTGAAGCAACAACTTCATCATGTGAAGATGGCGAAAGGTGAATTAGTGATTGCATACTTTATGAGGATTGCAGATTTGAGAGATCAGCTCTCTACAATTGGGCATATGGTTGATGACAAGGATCTGACTATGCTCGCTCTCAATGGGCTGCCTTTGTCTTGGGAATCATACATTCAGGGAATCAGTGCAAGGTCAAAATTGCCTAAGTTTGATCGCCTAAGATCTGATTGCATTCAAGAGGAATCAAGGTTGATGGCAAGAGGCGTTGGTCAAAGTTCAAAGAATGAAGATATTCATGTTCTCGCCTCCCATACTTCAAAGAAGAAAGGAAAAGATGGAAGGAAAGGATTCTTCAAGAGGAATTGGGACAAGGGAAATGATGATGCACCTCCATCTAAGAAGAAGAGGGATATGTCCAAGATTCAATGTTTTAGGTGTGATAAGTTTGGGCACTTGCCAAGTATTGTCCAACTAGACCTAAGCAACAGGTCACCGTTGCGGATGTTGATGATGCCTCTCCTCAAAAGGATTCAAGTGAATATTTGTTCTATTCAGCATTATCAAGTAGTGTACCTTCCGACACCAACACTTGGATAATCGATAGTGGTGCTTCATGACACATCACTGGCTTTATGGAGCACTTATCAAGTTTGGTGGAAAAGGAATTTTCTGAACAAGTCATCATTGGAGATGATGCTAGCTACTCCGTGAAAGGAATTGGGACCTCTACACTTCATTTGGATTCCGACATATCACTTCAATTGGGTAATGTTCTTTATGTTCCTGGAATCAAGCGCAATCTTATTTCTATATCAGCTTTGGAAGATAAAGGATATCAAGTTGCCTTCTCCAAAGGCAAAGTTCTAGTATGGATGGAGAACTCTAGCTTCAAGGATGCTCAAGTAATTGGAGTTAGACATGAAAACCTTTACAAGGTCTGCACACGTTCATTTCAAGCTTTGGTTCATGACTCTTCAAGTCTATGCGATCTTTGGCATCGGAGATTGGCTCATCTACACTTCCGAGCTTTACCTATCATGGAGAAGATGGTGACGGGCCTTCCTAAGTTCACTCAAGAGCACGAAGGTACTTGCAAGGGCTGCGCATTAGGTAAGAATATAAAAGCCCCCTTTCATAGTAGAGAAAATAGATCTAAGTGTATTTTAGAGCTTATTCATTCTGATTTGTGGTCCTATGTATGTTCCTTCTTCGAGTGGTTTCTTGTATTATGTTCTTTTCATTGATGATCACTCTAGGAAGACTTGGATTTATTTTTTGAAATCTAAAGAGTCTGAGGAAGTGTTGGATATGTTTAAAGAGTTTAAAGCCTTAGTAGAAAATATTTCTGATAAAAGAATTAAGGTCCTCAAATCTGACAATGGTGGAGAATACACCTCTGGTAGTTTTCGAAATTTTTGTATTGATGTAGGGATTAAGAGGGAGTTCTATGTTCCCTATAATCCTCAACAAAACGGTGTTGCAGAAAGAAAGAACATAACGATTGTGGAAGCAGCGAAGGCCATGATCCATGATCAAGATTTGCAAACCTTCCTATGGGCAGAAGCTTCTAGGATAGCTGTGTATGTTTAGAACAAAAGTCCTCATAAGATCTTGGAGAATATGACTCCAGAAGAAGCCTTTACAGGGAAGAAGCCTGAAGTCAGTCACTTAAGGATCTTTGGATGTCCTGTCTATATTCATGTTCCCAAGGAAAAGAGAACCAAGTTGGAGCCTTCTGGCAAGAAGGGAATATTTGTGGGCTACAGTGAGACCTCAAAAGCCTACAAAATTTACATTCCAGGTCAGAAGTTGATCGAGATTAGTAGGGATGTCACATTCGAGGAAGATGTTGCATTCAGGAGATCCAGGGGGATTCATATGGAGATTGATAATGAAGAGTCTCTCGAGGGATATGGAAGTTGACCATACTCGGGTTGAGACAGACCAAAGAAGATATTGATCTGTTGAACCCTTGGAACCTCTTGGGTGGAGAGCCTCTTGTTATTGGGAGAAAAGAACCTCTATGGGCAGTCGCACTATACAAGAGAATTTTGCAGCTTTGTAGCTCCTAGAGGCACATTCAGAGAAAGTAAAAGGCCACATAAGTTCTCCAGTTATGTTGCCTTAATGAGCCAGATTATAGAATCCGAGCCTACTTGTGTTGAGGAAGCATCTAGTCATCAAGTTTGGAGAATTCCTGTAAGCAGTATCAGTCAATTCTTAAAAATGATGTTTGGGATATTGTTCCTAAACCTGAGGGCAAGTATGTGGTATCTTCTAAATGGCTATTCAAGATTAAGCATGCTGCAGATGGAAGCATTGAGAAGTACAAGGCAAGATTTGTGGCTCGTGGGTTCTCTCAGAAAGAGGGAGTTGATAATGATGAGACTTTTGCTCCTGTTGCTCGCTACACTTCAGTCAGAACCATCATTGCTATTGCTGCATGTAGAGGATGGAAGATTCACCAGATGGACGTGAAGACAGCCTTTCTCAATGGAGTGATTGAGGAAGAAGTTTATATAGAGCAACCTGATGGATTTGAGATTCATGAGGAGTCACATGTTTGCAAACTGAAGAAGGCCTTGTATGGTCTTAAGCAGGCTCCTCGTGCATGGTACGAAAGGATTGATCGGTACCTATCAAGCTTGGGCTTCTTGACGAATGATGCTGATTCAAATCTCTACTTCAAGGTAATCAATGGTGATGCTTTAATTTTGGTTTTATATGTTGACGATCTGATCCTTACTGGAGAAGATCATCTGATTCTTGAGTGTAAGAAGGAGTTGACTTCTGAATTTGAGATGAACGACCTTGGGCTCATGCATTACTTCCTTGGA
>VDFB02015710.1:0-12246 GCA_007258455.2 Sequoia sempervirens | reverse complement strand
ACCCAACTTTTCCTTTGTTGGTGGGGGGCAATGTTGAGTTCCTGGGAGTTTTCTCCTAGATTATGTTGCTCTGACTTGTTTCTAACTTCCCCAAATGTTCCTTCTATGGATTTGGATGTTGGTTCCTCAGGTGTTCTATTTTCATTTCTCTCTTCATTGTTTGTGTTAGCCTCTATTACCCTAAATGAGGTGCCTTCCAAGGAAGAGTCCCCAAAGAGACATTTTCTAGGTTCAACTCCTTCCCAAATTTCTATCTCTTGTTGCTAGCTTCCAAATTTTGT
Source organism: Sequoia sempervirens (assembly GCA_007258455.2). Lineage (NCBI taxonomy): Eukaryota > Viridiplantae > Streptophyta > Pinopsida > Cupressales > Cupressaceae > Sequoia > Sequoia sempervirens. The sequence goes on along the minus strand of VDFB02015710.1, from coordinate 11,965 downwards.
CAGAATTTCTACGTTTTTGTATACCCTGACCCCTTGTCTACTTCAACTAGTATGCAAGCTTCAACCCCTTCGATTTTGTTTATGAAATCCTCATCCACCCCTAAGCACACCCCTAGGGCATCTCCTAACCTCACCATGGCCTCCACATTCTAGATTTATGAGGAAAGATCCACCAGCTTGATCCAGGTGGGGATTTGGTTTATTTTGTAATTCCAAGGATCAAATATTTCTCTCCAATTGAAGTAATGAAAACTATGACCATTCATGAACAGAGGTTTTCCTTCTATGATTTCCAGCTTTAGTTTTTTGGTCTATGCATTCTATGAGAAAGAAAGAGTTTGGTAACTAGTAGATGCTTACTTGGTCCTTGTATTTGTTTTTCCACCATGCTTTGATTTCCTCCCTGGGGCATCTCAGGCCCATCCACTTGGAAAATAGGGCTTTCTCCATCAATCTATAGACTCTTCATTCAATCATTTCCATTGGCATTTGATACAGTTTGCGTCCCTGCAGTCACAACCAGTCACCTCCACTTGTTTTGCTCTAGAAATTCCTTCTATTTTCTTTTCTTCTGAATAGGTCCTAATATCTCTGGTTCATTCTTCTTCCAAACTCAAATTATTCTTCCATTTGTTGGTTCAGCTTCCCTTCATTCCTTGGTTTAGGGTTTCCCAAGCCCCTGACTCTCCAAACTTTGTTGGTGCACTTCTAGATGCCAATGCCTTTGTTGCACCAGCTGGGGTCTGATGGTTTTCCATGGAAATAATTTTCTCGGAACCACCCACACCTTGGCTTGCGTGTGCTCCAACCTTGCATGTTCCTACGACATGCTATTAGCTTATGCTTTTGGTTAGGATCACATTTCTCTCTGTCTTCAAAATGGCTTCTACTCTAGTTGCAAACATCGTCTTTCAAATTTCCATTCTAGTAGTAGAGAGGATGGCACTTGTCCACCCACACACCTTTCTCAAATACCCATTATAGGATGTGATTTGCCTTCTATTGGAGGACCCCTCCATCCATCTTTTCTGATTCACTCTCCACCACCACGTCAGTCCATCATCTCTTCTCCACTTTTGCATTTTGTCACTCCTACTCGCCAACTTGCACCATCTTTATCCGTGTCATAATATTTTAGGTTTTTATTAATAATTTCAAAATTTACAAGATATTAAAGTTTTAGCCTTAGTTGTTTGCACTATAGGCAAGAAGCCCCACCAGTTCACCAAAGAGCCACCCCTTAACACCAAGGTAAGAAAACTCCATTGTTGACATGGTAGAGAGTGACCCCGCGAGGTTTGAACCTTGGTTGTTGGCTCTATAGGCAAGAAGCCCCACCATTTCACCAAAGGGTTTCCCCTCTCACGCCAACAAGTTATTGCATATAGATACATCTTCTTTTATGTAATATAATTACAATGTAAATTATAATCTTCTTGACTATGTATATACTTGTTAATATAGATTTTATCATTAATATTCCATAATTTTTAAGGATTATTAATTTAGTTTATAGATTTATAGCTTAATCTTCTTGGAGTTTAGATCATTAGTATTAGAGTCTAAAAAATATTCATTTTTTTAATGTTTGTTCAAATGCACTCACAACACCAATAGAAGGATGATGTGCTTGGTTCAACATCTAAAAGATCTTGTAAACATTGAGATTAAATTTTAATGGTAAATTAATATGCACCAATAGACTGAACATAACTGCATAATTACTCAATATTTCATTTTGAAATGTAGTGTTAAGAGCTCTTCGAGCAATTTCATGAAGTGGCCACAAAGTTCACTCCTAGTCTCAAAAAAAATTAAACTACCATGAACAATAAATTCTAGTTGTATACAAAACACTAAAACTTGTTGACGATGAGGAAACTAACCTAGAGGCTCAATGCCTCAATACAAGTATAATGACTAACACTTTAGGTAATAAGATTTTTTTTCACATGAAGCATTGTGTCATGGTAAGCCTATAAACATCATCATTAATAGTGGCAACCAAAAGAATATAAACATGTAAAATATAGTGAAATGTCTTGGACTCTAGACCAGTGCACATATATCTCCTTATTCCTTAGAAATTATTAAATACTAATCTAATCCCCACCAATAAGACAATATCCCATTCACAATTAAAATTTAAAATAAATTTGCATCATTAAATTTTAAATCAAACTAATATTCAATCCTAGCCATCAATTTGATCAAAAAAATCTTAGCCATGCATCTACAACTAGCATTTATCCAAATATAGATTAGTTTTGAATATTGGATATTCACTTAAGCAAATCAATGTTAACGCTCCATTCACTAACAACCAGTACTTATTTTCCCCTCCATTCTACTTTTAAATTAAAAAATCCTTTTATTCAATCCTATCCATCCATTTCAAATGAATCTCAACCTTTTATTCCTCTCATCTCATATCTATAAATCAACCCCCATCTTCAACCAAATCATGAAGAAGAATCCATGAGATCAAGTACATGTTATCACATTGAAGACTCACAAGAGAAACCCAACATCTAAGCACATCCAATCACCCAAGACTTGTGTTGGTTTTAAATTTATTTGAATTTGCATTCTTTGTTTGCTTAATCAAAGGTAGTCATAGGATTTAAAGTTGGATTTAATTTAATTTATGTTTTTTTTGTCTTTTACTTCATTTTTCTACATCTACATGTCCATCTCAAAAGTATCTAATTGAGAACTTGACCCTCATGAATAAAGTCTCCAAAGGTGTTTGTAAATACAACTCATCCTTACAACAAGTTGATATTAGAAATTGAAATTGTCCACATTTTGTCAATTTATATCTACAAGTTGTAGATATGGCTTGTGCAAAAATTCAAGTCTATGTTCATGGAGCTGAAATTTGCATGTGTAGGTAAACCCATGCAAAAAATAGTGAGTCTACCAAAGATGAGATCTTTATCTATGTGATCCCTAAGGTTCTAAAACCGTACAATCAATTGACTTTTATATTAGATGTAGCATTTCATTAAATTTTTAAGCTAAGTATCACATTTAATTTATTTAAATTCCACAATAATTTTTAATAATTTCAATTACTAATTCTAACTTACAAATTCTAAGATTAATTATTATTTGCTATAAAAAAATGTTTGATTTTTATTATATTTCTTTATTTAAGTTATTTATACTTGATTCAATTTAATAAATCCCAACTCTTCTTTTAAATTTATTTATTTATTAATATTTAATTAATTTAAATTAAAATATTTATATAGGTGTGATTCATTGTATCCACATAAAAGCTGGCTATTGTTAAATATGATCCAATTCAGTGGTTAAAGATAACTTTTGATCAATAAAAATAAGACAATTATTGATGTGAAATTACTATTGACTATTTGATTCTTCAATGATATTTAAATAACTAGAACAATAATATATTATGACCGTTTAACCATAAATTAAATCATAAAATAATATAGCTTTGCAGCAGGATCAAATTGATCTCTGAAGAAAGATCTTAAAACCACGTAAAACTGAAGTGAGTTGAATAAAAGTCATACATTTTCTAAGAAACGTAACAAAATATCAAAAATACCCAAATAATGCAACGCAAAAATAGTAACTCACCTGTTTTATCAGGATAGACGGGCTTTGTCAGGGGATGATAACTGGGCACCTGTGAAAGTGTCTCTATACCAGTGATCAAGATGAGATCTTGCTGACACTGACTTATTTTTCTCCTAAGACTGCCCAAAGTTTCAGAGTTCACCGAAGCTTTTAGAAACCTGCAACATAGAAAAAAAAAAGTGATATGAATGATTGCCCTCAATCATGTAACCAATTTAGATCAAGCAGAAACAATTGAAATGGCACTGAAACCGTACATTAACCAGCTTTTCTAACCTGGAAAACTTGTTAGACTTCAATTGAGAGGCGCAAATTATCGATCCTTCAACAATCATTTGAATCGCATATGCGAATTTTTCCTCCCGTTGTGAGACCATCTCCTTCAAACTTTTCAGATGACCAGCAAGATCAACCATGCATTCTAAAAGTTCTAAACATTCTGTTCGATTTTCTGACATTTTATCAATTTTAGATAACAAATATGCTATCATGGACAACCCCCCTACAATCCAATATGTTTGTCCAAGTAGTTGCAATATTTCGCTGGCAACTTTTGAACAGTCTTTCGAATCTTCCTGCAAGGAAAGAAATGCAAAAGATAAGAAAACACCCTAGAAAGGCGAATTCACACAGAAAAATCAATTACAAACCCTCAAAAGGGGAATTCACGGAGAAAAAATAATTATAAACCCTAGAAAGGGTAAAGCATAAACAGCGGGCAGGTGGTTTATTAGTTGAGACAGTTGACTGTACCTCGTCATCAATTTCAGCTAAAAGGCTTACAAAGAATCGAAAATTAAATATGTTACCTTCAAACCAGTTTTCTCCAAGTGATCATTCACAGATTTTAGGAATTTGGAGCCTGTCTTTGCAAAGTGCTTCAACATGCTTCTTTTTTCATTTCTTTTCTGAGTCACACGAGAACTTGTACTGGCATTGTCAGGCTGCTGAGACTGCAAACGATAAAAACAAATAAAGGGTAAAGGCTCTACTATAAAAGTAGGAAAAGTGAAAACAGAGTTTCATTCCAATCTTCATCATTTGGAAGTTTTTATTCCGACCTTAATCGTTTGGAGGAGTTCCTTCATCATACGGATTAAATCATCAATCTTGCTTGGATCTTTGAAAGAAATAAAATCGCTAATGATCTCCTGCAGCTTCTCTGGGAGCTTTGTCGACGACGACGCTGCTGCTGGGTTCTCCTCTGATGCCTCGCCCTCATGGCTCCCCCGTGATCTCTGCTTCGACGTCTTGCCCACACGAGGTGTGCGCTGTCGAAGCAGCCACGCGTAAGTGGGGTAAGCAACTTGCTCGCCCTTTGCTAGGCTGTTGCCCATGCTAAATTCAAGGATAAATATTATGTGAGAAAGGCTAGAGATTACAACACTGCTGAAAAGCAGGGCATCAAAAGATTAAAGCTCCAGAACATTCAAGGGCTCTCTGTCCGGCTCACTAGCGCAGAAACCTCCACATCCATATTATGTGGAAAAGAATTCATTCTGGCGTACGAGAGCCGCAATGAATCATGTGCAACCAGCTGTGTCTCTGATGTAAGATAGTCAAGCTATTGATTTCCATTCATCTTCATGACAAGATATCTGGCCAATTGTAGGTTTGGATCGGTCAGAGTTTTAAATGTAAAAGTAATGATGAAACAAAAAGTCAATGTTTCAAGTCCGTTTAATCCTAATATTGAAATAACAAATTGTAACTAGTTGTATTTTTATTTTTAATTAATTAATAAATATGGTCAAATGGTCTTTTTGAGGACTGCATAGACGGCAACATCTATTCAGCCCCAGGAATGCACCTGGGGCATGGATGCATGGGTATGATGCCCATGGATGTTGCCTGCCTCTCCCCGGCACATTTTATCTGCACTATGTAAAACTTAATTTATTTGATGTTTATAGTCATGTGCCCTCTTTCCAATTATAAATTAATTTGAATGATGTGAAATATAAATTTCATTGTAATATTTTATATTATTTTTTGATATAATAAAATTTATTACATCCTTAAATAACATCTTTTAATAAAATAGAATGTCTCATTTTTCTATCATATATATTTTTAATTGAATAATAATTAGAACAATTTAAACAATAGAAAAAGATAAATTTTAAATTAAAATAAAAGAAACAAATTAAGGTAAAAGTATAAGGACAAAAAATATTTTTAATAGTCATTTCAACATGTGAAAATAAAAATGAATGGGAAACGATTTTTTTTTTAATTATAATCTATTAAATTGTTGATAAGACACCTTAAAATGACAATTATATTTATTTAAAAAATATATAAAAAGAATAATTATTGGATGTATAAAAGAAGGATAACAAGAAATATTTTTGAATTAAAAATCAGTTTTAAATATATAGATTTTATTGTTTTATACAATTAATTTATAAATATATATTTTTTATTATATTATTTATGAAAGATGCATGTCTACCATTTATAATAGTAAATGAGAGAAAAAAATTAAATTTAATTGAATACATGTTTTTATCAACTTTTGTGATTCACTATCAAATTAAAAAATGAAAATATATATTTATTATTAATATATTTATTTTGTATGTTTTTATTATCAATATATTTATTATGTATGTTTTATTTTAGATAACATTTAGTATATTTATGCTATAATATAATTTATAATTATTATTTTATTATTTATTATAATTAACTTAATATAATTAAAAAACATATAATTTAGATTAGTACAATTAAAAATATGTGGTACAAATGAGGCATTCAATTTTATTAAAAGATATTCTTTTCATAAAAATAAGAATATATTTATAAATTAATTATATAAAATAATAAAATCTATATATTTAAAATTGATTTCTATGTTTTTTTTTTTTTTTGTAACCAAGAGGTGTCCCCGCGATTAACCCGGCCCAGCGACATTCCGGCGAGCGGGGGCGAGACTAATCCTCTGGGGGGTACGCAACAGCCGGCCAGCCCATACCCCTGGAAAACCCGAGAGCGAGTTGAACCCGAGACCATGAGGAGCCATCCCACAGCCTCAAACCAACCGTGCTACCCGTGCCGGCTAAAATTGATTTCTATGTTATCATTATTTTATACATCCATTAAATATTGTCATAATTATTCTTATTATTTTTTTTGGTTCGTAAATATAAAGATTCCATTAATCAAAAAGAATGTTTTGTTACAAAGATTGTTTTTCAACACTGAAATTCAGCCTGACCAACCCCTATAAAATCAACATCCATACCAATAGAGCACCTAATGTCATTGCCTCAGGCCACCCAAATCACAAAGAACAAGTTGTTGCGCTAGAAAACTACTCGCAGCCCATCCAATTCAAAAGCCATCTAAATCATCCTGGCTCCACTTACATACCCCTAATGTAGGTCTTTGTTTCACCATCAGCTCCTGCGTTCACCAGACGATCTTCCAGCGAATTGGCTTCCCGGTAAGTATGGGTAATCGTTGTCTCCTCAAAGGCTTCTAGTAGTTTGCTTGCTTCTTCAATCAAGGGCTGCAGCCTCCAATTTTCCATCCTACCTAACTTGAGTGTCTGTATTATTACCATAGAACCACCTTCAAACTCCAGTTTTTTAATCTGCATTCTTCTCCCAAGCTGCAATCCGCTAATGAGAGTTCGTAGCTCAGCCAGAGTGTTGGTGCCAATAGGAAGAGAAACAGACCTTTCTCCCACTACTAACCCCATTTCATCTCTGATACAACAACCAGCACTAGATATACTCGGGTTCCCCTGGGATGCATAGTCAAAATTCTTTAGCTTCTTTATGTTTGCTTCTTTCACCATCTATCCTCATCACACTCAGTTTTGGTATGTTCAAACCATACCATACCTTTATCATCTTAGCATCCCACATGGTGAATTTGTAGTCCTTTTTTAGTGACACTCTGTCATTAACCACCTCAACAATAACCGCCTCCAACCGATTTAGGAAGGTAGGAAAATCTCTTTTACAATCAGAGAAGACACGCTTGTTCCTCTCCTTCCATAACTCCTAGACCACCATAGAAGGACTCACCACCCATAAGTCATGATATAATAATGCTTTCTTCAAAATGAGCCAAGAATTAAAGAGGGACAAAACATCATTCGGGAGAGCTCCACTCCATCCCAACCTTGCACAAATCCAACACCAGCATGCTTGTACAAATGGGCAACTTACCATTAGATAATCTACATCTTCCTTCGCGTGCTTGGAAAGGGAGCACCAGGATGGGCCTGCATAACCAAATCTTTTGAATTTGTCTACAGTTAGAATTCTTCTCTAAAGAGTTGCCCACAAAAAAGTACTAGCCTTAGGTAAGCATGCACTATTCCAACAAAGGTGGAGGGGAAGGTCAGAACGAATCTTTGTTTGACATTGTATCTGATAGCCTTCACTTGCTTTGTATTGCCCTGTGCTAGAGCTTTCCCATACCAACCTATCATCCCCCGAACAGACATGGATTATTCTCCTTACTATCTCCTTTCTTAAAGCATCCTCATCCTCGGCTGAGATAAGGGTTTGTCCTAGATCTTTCCATGTGAACACCAACCCCCCATCCACCATCTTCTCTTCCATGTAGTCTCTGACCGATTTTCCCCACACCCTTTGCAGAATTTGTTTGGCACAAGGAAGGCCTAGGAAATCATCAAGACTTGGAAATATTCCCCAAGAGTCTTCCCAAAAGAGAGTTGTTCAACCATCCCAAATATCCCAAGATAAAGAGTCCTGGATAAGAGGTAGACAAGCTCTCATAAAATTCCAAATACGTGATCCCATTGGGAGATTCTTGGCCACCAAAATGTTGCTTGGGTTATCATTGCACGTATATTTCTTTTGCAAAATTTTCGCCCATCGTTCCTTGTTACGTGAATACATCCCCCAGATCAACTTCGCCCCTAGAGCCCTGTTCTGTTTGTATAGATCTAACAGTTCGACCCCGCCATGCTCTTTGGACTTACAGATCTTGTTCCAAGCAATTAGCGGGAATTTCTTCCCATTAGTTGACCCTTTCTAGAAGAAGTGCCTCATGCTTTGATTGAACATTTTTTTCCTTACTTGCCAGGAGAGCCAAACATGACATTAGGTAAATAGGGAGGGTAGAGATAACGTCCTTGAGCATCACAATTCTTCCTACCCATGATAACCACTTACCATTCCAAGCTGATAATCTACTCTCTATTTTATCCACCATGGGGTCCCACAGTGATCCATTTCTTACACCTCGAGCCAAAGGAAGGCCCAATACTTCATTGGTAGCTACCCAACCTTAAAATTTAAAATTTATGTTATTTGCTAAGTAGTCTCAGGAGGGGTGTTTAGGAAAAAACTTTAGATTTTGCCTCACTAATTTTCTAACTAGAACCATCCCCATAATCCTTCAAAATATTTTTTAAAGCTATTGCTTCTCTTCTACTTGCTTCACCTAAACATAGTGTGTAATCAACAAATTGTTGATGGGTGACATTGGGAAGTCCACTTGTCACCTGGATACCTTTTAACTGTCCATTTACAGCTGCCCTCCCCAAAGCACAACCTAGTGCTTCAACCATCAAAATGTACAGGAAAGGGGACAAAGGGTCCACCTGCCACAAACCCTGAGAGGCATCAAAGAATCCCACTACTTCCCCATTTATCGAAACAGAATATCTCGGCGTCGAAATACAAGAGAAAATCCAATCCACCCATCATTTGTCAAAGCCAAAGGCTTCAAGAACCTTACACAAAAAATGCCAATCCACCATATCATACGCCTTTTTGATGTCTAATTTCACCAACATGCCTTGGTGCTTGTTTGTTTGCAGTGAATGAATGACCTCTACGCTATGATGATCCCATAAAAAAATGATCTCCTTGGGACAAAACCAAATTGCTCCTCATAAATTAAACATGAAAGGAGAGCCTTCAGCTGATTCGTCATTGCTTTAGACATGTTTTTATAAATAGTATTGCATAATGCAATCAGCCTAAATTCATCCATTGAAGAAGGTTTTTCTTTCTTAGGCACCAGTGCAAGGAAAGTGTTGTTAAGCTCTCTTAGAAACCTCCCAGACGATCTAGCTTCCTCTACTGCTTCAGCCACCTCAATTCCAATTATCTCCCAACATTTCTGAAAGAAACAGGCAGGATATCCATCTGGCCCCGGAGACTTATCCAGATGAAGTTGGAAGGCTGTACATTTGATCTCTTCTACTGAGAAATGTTTTAACAGTGAATGGTTTTGTTCCTGCATTACTAAAGAAGGGATACCTACCAGGAGCCTTCGCTGAGACCAAAGATCTGATGCTTCCTCATTGTTGAGTAAACTACAAAAGAAAGCTACAACTTCCTCAACAATCAAATCTGCATCTTCTGTCACCTCACCATTCGCCAGTGTCAAGCTATTGATACATGTGTTTCTAGACTTTTGGTGCTAGAACAACTCCTCCCTAGCTAGAGATTCTTCCCACGCCTTCAATAATTCCTTTTCTTTGACATAGAGCTCCTCATAAAAGAGAAAATAAATATTCTTATTATATATATATATATATTTATTTATTTAAATAAATATAATTGTCATTTAAACCCATGTCTTATCAACAATTTAATAGATTATAATAAAAAAAAAATGTTTCTATTATTTTACTTGTATACCCACTCATTTATTTTCACATGTTGAAATGGCTATTAAAAATAATTTTAATCCTTATACTTTTACTTTCTTTTTTTTGATACGTTATATTTTTACTTTCTTTTATTTTAATTTAAAATTTATCTTTTTTTATTGTTTAACTTGTTCTAATTATCATTCAATTAAATATATATATGATAAAAATGAGACATTCTATTTTATTAAAAAATATTATTTATGCAAGATGTAATAAATTTCATTATACTGGCATATCTATCCTATCATATAGTCTATATAGAAAACGTGTTGAGATATCAATTGTAGGAATCCAAGATGAAAATAATATTAATATTGTGTGTTTGTAATAATATTGTGTCAAGATATATCATCATATTTACATTGTGAGAAATTATCCTTACTACATATATTATATTTATCTATCAATTTTATTTATTATATATTTTACATTAAAATGCATGATTTATATTATTCACATGCATACTAACGTCGGGATCATGCATTCTTCCAACGTGTACCTACTTAGCAAATCTATAAAATTTAACAATTAGGAATCGCACCTAATTGATTCATCATATCAAGCATTCTTCCAATGTGTATTATATTCTCAAAGGCATGTGATATTTATTTAATCCTTTCAATTAAAGGGAAATGAGTAAGGAAATTTGTATTTTCTTCTTATATTAACTCTTAATAGCTTTAATTTAAGTGTTTGATCTCAATGAATGATAAAAAATAAATGGTACGGTTATTTTGTAATACCTCATGTTTTCCTAGGGTAAGTGCACCAAGATGGTTCAAAAAAAAGGGGCTTCAGTGGCCACTTTTTTTTCTGAAATCATGAAATATTGACCTTGGACGTGAAATTGAGGATAACTACACTCAAAATTTTGAGATGGAACAAAAACAAGGATCGAAGTGCTCTGAGTCTACTTTCTAAACTACTAATTTATTTTGAAAATGGTTGAGATTAAGGGGTTCAAAAGAGGGATGTACATAAATTGTTGTTGTTTTTGTCAGAAAAACATAACATAGCAACTCTTGTACGACCCTAGCATGGTGAAATTTTTTGTAGTATTTTTAAAATCCCTAGAGTCAGATTTTAGCTAATAGTATCTAGTTGATGCATGATTCTTTTGATCATTTTTTAATGAATATTTGATTTTTTACTAATTTTTTAAGTGGGAACTTCCTAAAAAGTAGAATTTTGGCCGTGCTCCCCCTACAAATTTTGGAAAGTAATAGTTTTTTCTTTTTTTTTTTAAATATTTGTAGAATGGAGTTTAGTTTCTAAAAATGTAATTTATTTGAAAATTTGATGAATGATTAATTTATAACGAAAAAAACACCAAACACTTATTTTTGACAAAAAACAGATATACAAACAAAAGAAATTATGGATGAAAGGCCTAACATTATCAGAAAGTAAAAAAAAATTACATCATTGGAAAGCTAAGAGAGAACCTAACATTACCCATGTGTTTGATTTTGTCAATATTGAACCAGATGCAATCTTGATAGTGAGCACGAACCCGATTATGTGAAAAATTGTAGAATTTGCAAAAAACACGTCTTTGGTCATTGAGAATACCCTCCAAGCCTTTGGGTTGGTATTCCAAGGAAAATACCAAAGCTAAGGCTTGGAGATTCCCAAAGAAAAATATAACATGAGCACGTTATGTGTTAGTTTTGACATTTTTTGCTTCTCCGGGGAACATGT
>VDFB02015709.1:0-19447 GCA_007258455.2 Sequoia sempervirens | reverse complement strand
AAATTTATCAAACTATGATTTATCTTTCAACAACCTTGAAAGCAAATTTATCAAATCCTATTTTTTTTTAACAACTTTAGAAGCAAACTTATCAACAAACTATTTGTTTTTCATCATTATGAAAACAAATTTATCAAAATCCTGTTTGTTTTTAACAACTTTAGAAGCAAACTTATCAACAAACTATTTTCTTTTCATCATCATGGAAAGCAAATTTATCAAAATCATGTTTGTTTTTAACAACCTTAGAAGCAAACTTATCAACAATTGTTTGTCTTTCAACAACCTTGAAAGAAAATTTATCGGACTACTATTTGTTTGCCAACAACCTTGGGAACAAATTTATCAAAACACATCATCATGATGGGAAATCTATCCTATTAGTGAGGCTCATGCATCACAAGGTCACTTTATCAATCCTATCAGTTATCATCAATCAATCATCACAAATGCTGAATCAATCAAAAACCATCAACAAAATTTGGGGCATTTTATCATATTTTATCACAACAGGGGCAATGTAGTCATTAATTTTTCATCTTACATCTTTTCAAGTCATTTTCTTCACATCATCATTTTTGAACGATGAATCGACATCTTCAAAATCATAAAAATAAAAAAATCTCAAAAACAATCACAAAAATCAAAATCTTATCGATTCATCGTCTGAGGGGCATATACCTATCAACGCTCTCGCCAAACAACATCCGGGGAAAATTTCAAATTCTTTTCAAGCAATGCAAAACACATCACTCAAAAGAGAAAAATGTATACACCTAAAATGGTCATACACTAATTAAATATTTTAATATTTAATTAAATCTCGATTCAATCATTGATAAATAAATTTAAATAATTTATTTATATTGTTCATTCTTTCATTTCGGATTAAATAAATAAGTTTATTTAATCACTTTTCTTATCCATTTCTTAATTAATTAAATAAACATTACGATTTATTTATATTAATTATCATATAATTCATGGCTTGAATATTTTATTCAAATAAAGATTAAATATTCTTATCCTCTAAATTCTATCTCATGAATATTCCCAATATTTAATTAATTCTTCTAAATTCCATTTACAATTAAATATTCCCAATATTTAATTAAATTCTTCTAAAGTTCATACACAATCAAAATTCTAAATATTTAATTGAGTCTTCTATAGTTCTAAAATTAAATATTTCAAAAATATTTAATTTCCTCAAAACTCACACAAAATTAAATAAATTTATTTATTTATTTAATTAATTTGGGGATTATCTTCAACAACCGTGAAACAAACTTCCAAAACAAAAAAAATTAATTTCTCTGTTCCTGTGCAAGATTGTTCCCGTGGGTTGAAGACAAGGCTCCATTCTTCTCTCCAACCTCCCAACATTCTCCATCTTCCTCTCAACCTCTCCATCTCTCACCATTCAAATCTACTAGACAATCTCATAGCCATTGATTTTTGCCAGCCAGGCTCTTGCCTGCAAAAAGCTATAAAAAGGACTGTTGGGTCTTTGAAATGATAGAGAAGCTTTCATACAGAAAACTATAGCCAAATTGCAATAGCATAGCCTTCTAGTATTCACAACATTCCAGTATCATAGCATAGCATAGAATCATTCCATATCATGGCCTATTCACCTCATATCATAGCATCCACAATCCACAGCCCCTGTGCATAATCCACAGCCTCTGTGCATATCCGTATCAGTATTCTCACTCCACCAGCATATAGGATAAAAGCACTTTTCTTTACATACTTGTTCTATAGGTTGCCATTCAGAGAAGCCTTGCTTACACAATATGAGAGCAGCAGCTTCAAACAAATCCCTGGAGATAGAGGAAAATGGAATGGCTCTGAAGAAGCTTCATTTGTTTCCTTTGAATTCAAATTATTTGTTTTTCTTCAGTTTAAAGTTTCATTTGTGTGTTTTTATTGTTTTACTTTGATACTAACATATTTACCACACACATCCGGATAAATGAGCACAATTTTATTAATTAAACCTTGAAATGCCATGTCCATAGCCCTTTGAAAAGTGGCTCCAGCATTGGACATGCCAAAAGGCATTCTCTTGTAGGCTATAAATGCAGTCTTGTATTGGTCCTCTTCTTTGAACAATACCTGGTTATAACCAAAATATCCATCAAGCAAGGAAAATCTCTTTGAACTAGCAACAACTTGAAGGATCTACTCCATAGAGGGCAACGGGTAATGATCCTTCAAAGAAGCCCTATTAAGGTCTCTAAAATCCACACAAAGCCTAATTTACCCATTTTTCTTTCTAGCTAGAACAAGGTTAGAAACCCAGGAGATATGTTTGATTGGAAATATAATACCTCCTTCAATCAGTTTGGTTAACTCCTTAATCATAAGAGGTTCCAACTTTGGGTTTAAAGGTCTTTGTTTTTGTCTTACAGGCTTTGTGTTGGGTTCTAGTTTTATTGTATGTTGAGAAATTCTAGGATGAAATCCTTTCAAATCAGAATAATCCCAAGAAAAAACATCCTGAAACTCTTGACATAAAGCAACAAAAGCCTACTTATTTGATTGTGAACATATTTTTCCCATCTTGAGAATCTTACCTTTAAAAATCTCCAGCTCTTCGTAATGCTCCTCTTTAATCTGAATGTTGGTTTTATTCTTTTTAAGCTGGTCATCAATGTTGAAAATGAACTCTAATGTAACTAGACCCCTAGGAAGATTATTTTTCCTAAGCTAGATAATTCGATCTTCATATTGTTGTTTAAGTTTCTTTTGATTTATAACAGAAAATTTATCTTCCTCAAGCAGAAAACTTAATACTTGCTCATCACTTTGAAAGACTTTCCAATGAACATTATTGTCAAGAATAGAGGACCTAACAACTACCTTAACATATTTTTGTACCTTCTCTTTTCTAATCTCATTGGGTATGTCAAATTGAGCACCAATTGCAGCCAATCTATCTGCGTGTTTATTTTGACTCCTAGGGATTGAAATCTGATTAAAGGCATCAAACTCCTCTATCATATCCCATACCCTATGCTTATAAGATTTCAAAGCATCATTTTTTGTCACATTTAATCCTCTCGCCTGGTTGACAATCAATTTGCTATCCCAAAATACTTGCAAGCAACTTATTCCTCTTTTCCTAGCCCACTCCAAGCCCTGAATTAGACCTTCATACTCAACAGTATTGTTAGAATAGGAAAAAGAAAACCTGAAAGCAGCATAATATTTATCACCTTGTGGAGAGACCAACATTGGACCTCCACCAGCTCCATTTCTGCTTCTGGAGCCATCAAAATACATCTGCCATAATTGATCTTGTTGTGGTAATTGTTGTTCTGCCAACTAGGCTTATCCGATATACTTGACCTGTACTAAAGTCCCACGTGTCCTCTGGCAGTCTCAAAATGAAAGGGATGGTTTAAGCGCGCAGGATTCATATAGAACAATAATTTTTGTGCTTGTGTGTTTTGTCATATGTATCACGATTCACATTTTACTATCCACTTCTTATCGAGAATACTGGGTTTTTAACGTCCAAGATGCCAAAGATGGTTTACAAGATAGGTGATATAGATATTTTAATTTTATATAAACTATTTCTGGTTCATGCAACACATAAACACCCAAACCAGTCTCCTGAATGTATTCATTTGGATTATCCACAATATTTTCTGCTTCCCACTCATTTAGCAACACCTCTGGTATACTTTCAGCTTGCAGGTCTTGTGCAACAACAAGCTCACTGTCTTCAAAAATGACACAGTTAACATTAACTACACTTGGTACATAAGGTTTAATGTGATCCTTAGCCAATGAATCTTATTTTATTGTCACTTTTTTCCCATACCTATTCCTAAAAAGCATATGAGACCAATCAAAGGACAAATAACCTCCTATTTTAGCAGTGAAATCCCTTGATAAACACAAGGCAAAGAATGGAGGTAAATCAATAACAAAGACATCTTGAGGGATTGAAAAGTTTGGACAGGCATGTAATGTGAGACCTAAGTCTTTAATAACACCCACAGTATTAACTGTTGTCCCATCTAATTGGAGTACTCCTTTTTCAAGGGGCTGGTATTTCAGTCCTAATTCGTCTACAATCTTTTTTGGCATGACTGAACTATTGGCTCCACTATCAACCATACAATTATGTACTAGTTTGTCTCCTACAATCAGAGACACATAGAAATGAGGGGGTTTGACACTTTTTTTTGGCTCTTTACTTGGTTGTTTACTTTGTTTTTTTATCACTATCTTGGGGTGTATTCATAAAAACAACATTAACTGGATCAACTGAAACATCACTAGACACTCTCTTTTCAGTCAGAGTAGATTGTAACAATTTTGTTTGGCCTAGGATAGTTAAAGAATCCCACATGGACATTGTCACGTTCATTTTTTCATACTTTCAACAATATTGAAGGGGGCAGCAAAATTTACCTTCTGTTGTGCCTTTGTAGCAGCAGGTCTTGCTTGCATGTGAGGTTGCTCCTTTGCAACAACTTGTGTATTCCTTTGCAAAATGTGAGGTATTTGTAATGTAGAGGATTTTGCAGCTCCTTTTCCTTTATTAGTTAACTGATCAAGTTCAAAATCCCTTTCCTTGGCTCTTGTATTTGTTGCAATCGGAGAATCATCATTGTTTACTCCACAAAATTCTTCACCCTGCCAATTTAGAAAGGTAGCATCACTTGTAGATTGACCTTGCTATTGTAGAGATCCATCATTGGGTTCATTAGGCTGTGAACTTGAAGCATTTTGCACCATTAATTCTTGGTTGATGACCCCATTCGAACAAGTGGCTTGGTTGTGGGGCTAATTACAAGGAAAAAACCATTCATAATCTGTTGCAAGGTTGTTTTGAACAGGAACAAGCTCCTTAACAACACTAATTGGAGTTGGGTTATATGGCTGAAAAGGGTCTTGGATTCACATTCTATCTTGGACCCTGATAATTTCCTTTATAATATTTCCTATTCCCCTGATATTGTTGTCCTTGACCTTGAGTTTGCTGAAATGGCTGTCTACTCTAAGATTGTTGCTTCTCTAAGCTTACTAGTTTATTACCAAAAGTCTGGAGTAAACTTTTGATCTCTTGTAGCTCTTGGGATGAACTTGGAGCAACAGTTCCTTGACTAACACCAGGTTGGACATCTGGTAATGTTGGTACAACTGGTAAAGGTGTAAAAGGTGGTATTTGCAAAGGCATGGAAGGCTGAATATATGGAAAAATTGGCATTGGGGGTCTAGGAGCTATTCTTCCAGCCTGAATAAGACTGTTTTCAGCCCTAATTGCTATGTCATATGCTTGATTTAATGTATTTCCACCCATGGAATAAATCATGACAACAATTTCATTGTGTAAAGCCCTTAAATAATATAGGAAAGCATAATCAGGAGAAGGCCTTACTGTTTCAGGAATTCTATACCATCTCTTCTGAAAACAAAAATTGAAGTCTGTCATTTGCTCCTGAGGAGCCCTTTTGATAGTTGTAAGTTGTTCTACCAATGACGAATGGTTTTACTTATCTTGAAATTGCTTGTGCAACTTATCTCCCAATTCATCCCAAGTTGATATAGACTCAACTTGCAAACCCTTGAACCATTGTAAGGATTTACCTTTCAATGAAGCTACAAGTAACCTAATAGCTACATTCTCCTGAGTGTTATGATGAACCCCACACAAAGAGGCCTTTGATATGCTCAATTGGAGTTGTTTGATCTTCCCTTGTGAAGAAAGGAAATTTTTTTAGGGCAGCCATTGGGATATCATCATTTTGTGCAAGGTTTAATGGACTGCCTCCATCAAAATCCACAAATGGTTGATTCCTTTCCATTTGAATAGTTGGAGGTGGAGTAACCTGAGCTGAAACAACAAAAATAGAAACTACAAGTATAGTTGAGCTTGTTGACAATGCTGGTCTGAAACTTGGTGGGGTTGATTAAACCCTCTTTGAAATAGGAGTTCTCCTAATAGACCTACTCTACCTTCTAGGTCAAGACAACTGTAAATACTCAAATGTATCTGAACTCCTAGTTTGAATCTTTTTCATATAGATGACACAACACTAGTTTACTAGTTCTATTCTCAGTGGAAGTCACCAGATATGCAAAAATTACCTCTAAAAGGCTTGGAAATGCTAGCTGCATATCAAAACCAGCAATGAATATGTAATTTTTTAAATTGTCTGATTAGACAGTCCCACTAGGCATGCCAAAACTATTTTCTACTAAAATTTGTGCCCTATTGAATATGAAATTCAACAATTCAAAGAAACATGGGAAGACCTCTAAAGTTGTGGGTAACTTGTAAACATAGATTAACCTCTGAAGAAGGCCAACTTCCTATGGTGTCACCTAAAACTACTAAATTTGTTGAGGAAAAGGGAGAAAGAAAACTTAAAATGAAAACTGGAAAACACTATTCTATGGTGATACACCAAACTGATGGGGATTATGAAAACTCAGCTTTTTTTACACTTAGCTACCAAATGACAGAAAAATGAACTTACACAACTTGTTCTTGTTTGCTCCTGCATAAATATTTCACAAAGAGGCCTCAATGCATGAACCTCTAAAAGAAAAACAAGTTCACAATTAGAGAAGTAACATACATGTTTCAGACACAGATTGCAACCTGCATGAACAAACTTTTGCAAAGAAGGTATAAAATATGAGACAAAGTCACAAGGAAGCTAAAACACTTCACATATAACCTGATCAATCATTTGAAAATACACAACACTGCAAGAACAAGAAGGAAAAATAACATAGTCAATAGTATCCAAGGTATTCTCTATACATCATATCCCAAAAGAGTTACAAAACATACTCAACTCTGAGAAAGGACTCCAGAATCACTAACTCCAGAATCTGCATCTTCTGAACTAACTCAAAAATGAATCAAAAAGAGAATATATAACTCAAATCCAAGTAGTTGCACCAAAGTAGGAGCTACCAACTAACTTGGGTCAGATCCCTCAAAGAAGCCTAAAAATGAGACACTAGATTCCCTCCAAAACTGATTCCAATATGTGGGAAAAGTGGGTTTGACCATGCCAAGCATCTAGGCATGCAAAACCATCCCTAGATTCCTATAATTCCTCCAGCAAGATGCATAAATGCTCCTACATACATGGGTACATGTCTGCCAACTACAAATAACTGCCCCTATATGCTTGCAAAAGCATAACTCCTCAACAATGCCTATGAAGGCATTTAAATGACATACATCACCTTATTCTTGCATTTTTAAAATAACATTTTGAATTAAGTGATTTATAACTATCACTTAATTGAAAACACTTTACATTTAGAAATCAAATGTAAAAATAAAAGGAAAAGAAAATAAGTCTTAAAAGACTTATAAACCACCTACATAAAAATATTACAAGGCAAAAGACTAGGTCTTAGCCCACAACTCATAATATTAAACTCCATGCATTTTTCTAAAAAATATGACAAAAATCCCATCGGCCTTTTTGATTCCACAAACCCTAAAACAAAAGCAAAATGAAAAATGAAAATTTCACTTCATTTTTTCATGAAGTTTCTAGAAGAAGCTTAGCTGCCACCAATGAGGGTTTCCGTAGAGTTTGACCATGGAAAAATCTTGAGTTTCTCAGAGGCACTTTTGGGAAAAAACTTTGTGAACTTCTTCATAGTGACACTGGTAAGCTGATTTGAAAGCAAAACATTGAGCTTTTTTAAAAAACTTTGGGCCTCTTAGGCTGCAACACACTATTGCTTTCTTTCTTATTTTTCTTACTTTCCTTTTCCTGTGTATCTTTTTCAATCTAGCCGCCATGTATGCCTTTCGATGGGCTTTGAGAATGTATTTCTGTCAGAGGCTTTTAGAGAACAAGATCACAACTGATCTAGGTAAGTGATTTTTATCATTCTGTTATATTTTTTAAAAAGAGAAGCAAATTGAACTCAAGGATTCTTTATAGAAAAAGAGCATATTCTTCACTCTCTTTCATCCCTTGCACATACTATGCATTCTCATGAAGAAAAAATATGATTGTCTATAGAAGAGAAATACTTGTATCATTCAAGTCGTGGCTATATGTTCGCCACAGGAATTTGAGAAAATTTGGTTCCCCTTCATATGTTACGCTTTACTTGCATCTATGAAGATTTTATTTTTTTGAGCTTCTATAGGCAATAAGAGTTTTCATTCCTTCATGGCCGACCTTGTAGAAGACTATTCTGGGTTTTCAGCATTAAAACCCCAAATGGGTTCATGTAAAAGAAATAACACTGTTTATTCCAGGCCATGTTTTGGCAGAAATTTGTTTGGGGTTATGTTAACAAACCCGCACCACCATTTTTCCTCTTTGTATTTATTTTTCTTTAAAAAAAAAACAAACAAAAACAAATGGGTTTTGATTGATGATTTGTTCTCAACTGAAACCCTACCTTACCTTAGTCATTTTGGGTTTTCCTCTTTCCTGTAGTAGGCCGTGGATTTTGCATTTTGGGCCCTCCTGTGGTTCTGACTTTGAAACTCCAAGATTAGCCTTTCATCTCATTCTTTGAGTTTCAAACATTATTCTTCATTTCACTTACCTAAAAGTGTTGCCATCATTTAAATGTAACTTGTGAAGTTATTTACAGTTTATATGTGATCATGTTCTCTATTTCTGTTCTTCAATGCCCATGTCTCCATAGACTGTCAAGCATTATTCATGATTTATTAGCAACTAAGCTTCAACAAACACTGTCAAACTTATTCAAACTGTTTATGTTATCCATGATGCATTCTGGAAACAACATGTTGAACCTCCACTGGTTTTATGAATAGATGACCACTTTCTCATTAGCCATTATCTGATGCATAAGATGCCATTTATTTAATCATTTTCTTGATTATCTTTATGAACTTATGTGAAAAGGAGAGCTTCAACCTAATTGTGAACTTTTACTTTACTGTTACCTACAGCCAGTCATGCATTTATGAAAATCTTCTATGAAAAGGCCATACCTTGCTTTATCTTTGCACAAATGAGGATTTGTATTGTTTCACTCATGGCATCTGCCCTACCTTTATGGCTCATGAAATATGTGATATACACATAAGCAATATCACCCTTGTCTTGCATTGTTTGAAAACAAAAAGAATTCAAAAAAAGTATGTTTTCTTGTGTGTCTAATTTCAATATGGAGGATCCCTTTACTATGTTTTACACCACGATTCACCTTTTAGTGACTAATCATGCATTTATTTAATTTTAAAAGCAAGATACTTAGAGCATTTTTCTGCAACATTGTACCTGTCTTAGATGGCTCATAACTTTATCATGAGATGGCAACAAATATTTCCCTTTTTCTAAATTTTATGATCTTTTGGAGAGTGGGATTGTGTTCTACATTGTACTTATCACTAAGACATAGAGATTGCACAAATACTTCTTTAAATACCATTTGATAGAAATTGACTGCTACTTTATTATGTTCAAGGTTGTTCTCTATCCAAAGCATGGTGTATTCAACTCATAGTGGTTGTACTAAGTCATTGATTGTCCTCTCTCATAAAACCAAGCATGACTCTTATAAACACATATACATGTGAATGTTGTATCTTCATGAAATAATACATTTATGCATTTATGTAAACTGTTATGACACAAAAGATTGCATACACTCTTTATGATTTTTCTTGAACAAGTACATGTCACTTGTGACAGTGACAAATATCTCACTATCACAAATGATGTGTACTTGTTTGAGTGAACCATAAAGAGAAAATATTAGATGAGTATCTTTCAATGCCTCCTTAAAACCACAACAAGGCAACACGCTGGGATCAACCCTTGTGGGAGCCACATTTTAACCTCACATGTTGAAATTAAATTAATCAAAATAGCAACATGACTTTTTCTATACTTGCACATGAAGCAAACAAGTTAGGAAAATAAATGCATATTTTGGATGTGTTTGATGACTTCATTGTTCTCTTGGACATCCAAGGTTTGCATGCTTGTTTAATGCATTTGGAGATCAATTTATATGTTCATGGGTGCTTGTACATGTAATGTGAGAGGCCTTCATTGCTCTAACAACATTTTATCACTCAAATGTAGAAATGAGGAGCAATATGGAGCTAAGGAGAACTCAAAGCAATTCAAGGCAGGAGACAAAGCAAGGCAACACACACTAAACTAGTCATCTAGGCAATGACTAGCCTCTTTCCTTACATGTGCATTCTATTTTCTTACCTATCAATGTATATTATTTTCCTCATTTTCATTGAACAAGTTAGTCTCATGGCTTGTGTGAGACAATATGCACTTTTAATATCAATAAAGATTACTTTTTCATAAAATATTTGTGTAAATATTTCTTATGTTATATGCACTTGTATAAATGCAATAGTCTATTAATGTAATCTTTTTTATTTCTGCTTATGCACCTGAATGTAATGTAGGAAAGATTAAAAATGTACCTTTCTTTCAGTTTTAAAACAAAGAGCTCAACCTAATTGAGCTAATAGTGAAATTAGGTAACAAAGACAAAACATGATCCAATGTTGAAAAACAACTTGTCTCCATTTTAGAAGAAACAAACCAAGTACAAATACATGAATGCTTCCCATTGTGGATAGGAATCAAAAGGAAGAAGCATAAAGATGTATGATGATGTCTCTAAAATATGCTCATGTGTCTCTTTGTCCATGGTGGATGATGACGCCACAATCAAATCATGTACATGACCAATCAATGAAGAAGGTAACAAACCAAGACTACGTGGAAATCATTGTTGAACAATATCCACAGACAAAGATGGTTTGACAACAATAGTGTAATGATTGTCATCAAAGAGGAGAGATAACCCCTCAAATGTGTCCTCCAAATCTGAAATACCTATCAAAAAATCATTCCACAAAGCCAAATATGAAGAACAAAAATAATCTTGTTGAACAAGAATAATGGGAGCATCAATCAATGACTCAACACAAGGAATCAATGAAGTTGAAGGTACAACTATCTCTAAATAAGAAGAAGGGGCATATGAAGAAACATCTTCCTCATCTTTTCAAGATTCAAACTACTCCAAGTAATCAAACTCCTAAATAGTATCATAATCATAGGTTATCCTATTTGGAATATGAAGAGGCACAAGATAGTCTAAAACATGATCATCTAGGAATAATGAGTATCGGTATATCCATATATCTCCATTTTAGTCCAAAGAGCATGATGACACTCAAAATGAACAAAAAAATTCAAAATGTCATCATCAACGTGCATAAAAATAACTCCTAAGACATTATCCCTTTTGTAATTCTAAGAAAATTTCTTACTATTAATACCTAGAGGGGGAACAAAACCATACAAATGTGGAAAATTATGAATCCAACATAGATGCTTTATGATTCATTCCCTCCATTTTTTATAATTTCCACTTTTCAACATAATCAAAAAAGGATGAAACAAAAAACCCATAATGACCAAGATAAATCTTTAAAATTACAAATATTGAAACCTTCAATAACAATTATAAAGCCCCAAACATGATGAATACTACAAATGAATCCTTCCCAAAAATAAATAACCTCTCCAGGAGTCAAGATGTCCAAGTAATTAAACCATAATACAGAATTTGAAAATACTAAATAAAATATACCTAGGGTTGAATCTGGAAAAAGTGCATGTGCACAATGATAAAGCTTATGAATACATTTTTTATGTCACAAAAATTGCAAAAAACACTGATCCAAGCAAAAATTTATGAGCTCAAAGGTCCAAATAGGGAAAAGACACTTTATTCTACAATAAAACTCACCTATAATAGAATCTAGTAAAAATACTTGCACCACTATGAAGTGCTTAGAAAAAAAGTTTTGATGATCTCGTTTGAAAATTTTTATTACTACCCAATTGGGGCAATAGTGGCGAAAAAATAGGCCCCTTGGGGGCTAGCACTTGGTTACCCATGTGACCACGACTTGCGTTGGCAAAAAAAATTATGCCACTCACAAGTAGCAGAAAGTGACATTCTCAGGTGAGCGAGAGAGTCATTTGGGCGGCGGGTTACCTACATCCCTTGAGGGTTAAGCCTCAAGGTAGGTCATGGGACTGTGGGCTAAACAAAAAATGCTCAAATTTTTTAATTAAGCTTTTCTTTGCTTACATATGATTTGACAAACCCGTACCTATTGATTTATCATCGATCAACGTGGACAGTACATAAAGGTGGTGCTAGTGCAAATAATATTATCTAGAGAATATGCTAGATTCCTCAAAATATGCCACTAACTATAGATCTATGACCTATTTATGCCTACACATGAACCATAAGGTACAAATATGTACTATACAAATTCCATATAGACAAAAATAGCAACAGGCCAGAAAAATTATTTGATTTCAACAAGTGAAAGTGATCTTAGGTTTTTCAAGCCTCTCAAACATAATGACAGGGTTTATTTTGGTCCAAAATGCTCCAGAATATTAGCTTCCTCCTAGATCTGGCAACCACCTCCCAACTTGAAACCCTTGTAGATCTGAAAAATATACTAAAATTCAACAAAATAAAAGCCAATGTTGACTTTATTTGATGCCCTAGACACAATGGTGAGCTTAAATTACCTCCAAAATATGCCAAAATAAACTTGCAATCAAAACCCACAAAGAGGAAACCCTAAATTTGGTGTTTTTTTCAAGATTTTTTTATTCTTCATATCACCATATGATGCAAGAGAAGAGAATACTCAACTTTACTAAAATCCACAAAGATATCTCATCTAACAATAGCTCTACCCTAAGATCTGAGAAGGGATTTCCATGGCCATGGCTTTGATACCATGTAAAAGCTGAAGATTAGCTCAACACCCAAGACCACCTACAAAAATAATGAAAACCTTCTACAAGAGAGTATGCAAGAAATGAGATTGTTTGATATTAATATTTATGAGATATATTATACAAAGTGTACGTCTTGCTTATAGAGACAATGCGAAAGATAAGATTAGACAAAATTATGACATGTGTCTCAATCCTACAACATGTGACAACTAACTCTGTTGAAAATGGAGGTAATTATGTAGCTTAATACTTTGTAAAACTATTGTAGTGTAGATCTAAATAAGTGTTCTTTGTTACAATTTCTTTGTGGATGATTATCTGTTTAGATTCATTTTACCAATTGTAGAAGTAGACAGAAGATTGTAGACGAATAAAATTGGAAGAAAGAAGTTACACAACATATACTGTGGAGAAACCCTTTCAGGAAAAAACTCCACCAAGAATCAATGTATTACTTCATCTCAGAATAAGATTACAATAATTCCAATCCTTGCTTGAGATGCTTCTTTTGCCTTCAATAATTATTCTTCACAACCTGCAATAAAATTTGATCAACTCTCTTCGACTTGCTGCAATAAATATACAACAATGAGCCTTGTAAACTCCAAAAATTTTAAAATTACAAAGCACAATGCTTATCTCACAAAACCCATGCCTATTCTTTGCAAGTAGAGTTCTACCGTGAAGAACAATGTCAAAACAAGTGCTTCATCCATTTGGGTGTACCAAACTGAAGTCATAACTCAACCTTGATTCCAAAGATATCTTCTAAGCTTATCCTCAAAGTTGGCACCCATGAATGGGCCCACTTAACTCAACCTTATAAAATATCTTATCACTCAAAAGTGTCAACTCCAAGATGCCAACTTGGGCACCCAAGGTGGGTCCAAGTCAATCTTTGTTAACTGGAAAATATCTCTCCACCAATCATGCAAATACCATGCATGATTGATCATCCCATGTTAACTGAAAGTAGTCACCTATTATCTATCATGCAACTCAAGTCATTAGTCATGCATTCCAAGTCAACTGAAGTCAACTAGCATTCAATTGAAACTAACTACATGCAACTAAAGATAACTGAACTAAACTAAACTAAACTCAATTGAACTCAACTGGAATCGAATCAACCGAATCCGGAACTGAACTAAACTAAACTAAACTAAACTGATCTAAACTGAACTGAACTGAACTCTATGCATGTAAACTTCAATCCCTAACTTCTAGGATCTTTACATGCATTACTAAAGTGTTATCTTTTACTCCAAACAGTTAACTTAACTCAAGGTGAGTTCCACCTTCCATGTGGGTACCCCATGTGCTCCTATTTTGTAGGAGCTCTTCATGGGCATCCCCACATGTTCCTATCATTTAGAATTAATTACAAATGTCAATTAACATGTTTATTTCATTTAAATATAATATCTTTCTAATCCTAGTGTTGGGGAACACTTTCCAAGGACTTAGGAGATACATGAAATAATGTTTAGGATTGCAATTAAATGGCATCCTATTCCCAACAAACTCAACTTATTATTAAATGACCTAGGAAAAAGTTTTAAATGCTAAAAAGATAAGATAAGATCACATGACACGTAAGACTTCTATAAATATTCCTAGGACCTAAGTAAAATTAACATGTAAATAGGACCCACTAATTAACTAGTTAGGTAAATTATCTATTTACACTAACAATGTGTATCTATGAGTGTGATTGTGTCAAATCCACTACCATATCCTCAATTCTTGTCTCACAAGCTCTCCATTAACTATATTTTCACTCAAATATATCCTCCATAAATCTAGAGACCAATTTTCTCTTAAACTCACCAAGTGCAAATGAATTCAAATATAACCAAATGTTGAGTATATAAGCTAGAATTTAGATTTGCAACATGTCATTTTCTTCTTGTAATTTATTAGTGAGGCAACTCAAGTATACTCTACACCCCACCACAAAGGATCTAAGTTAATAAGAGGAGCTCCTAGCTAGGCAATATTTGTTATCCCTACATAGATGGTAGGTAAATTTGTCTATTTTAATTTTAAATTTAATTTTCAAGGTTCCTATTTACTACACATGATCTTGCATTTTTTCCCCTAGAATAACATGTGTGATATGATGTATTATAGTCTTTACAATAGTGATATATTATTAGCTCTAAATTCCATCGATCATAATTCTCAAAGAATTGTTTGTACAAAGCTCATGCATTTGGATTGTCATTCTATCCTTTATTGTAGTAAGCTATTATTAGCTCTAAATTCCATCAATTATAATCCTCAAATTATTTTTTGTAAGTAGCTTGCACATTTGGATTATCATTTCAACAAATTATTATGAGCTCTCTATGTTGTAGACCTTAGTAAATCTTTCCATAGGAATTGAATGAGGGTTTGTAGGAATGATGTTTAGGCTATTAAGAAGAAAGTTTTTAGAAGGTTTGGTCCAACACTAGTAGCATGGGTAGTGAAGTATGTCGGCACCCCATTTATTTGTGTCTCATTTTTCCTTTTTCTTCTCTAGTGTTTTTTTTTGCCTTTTGTTTGCCCCATTTCATTTCCTATCATTCAAAACCAATTTGAGAAAATCTACATGGGTTTGTCATGTTCAGGATTTTCCTTTTTAATTGTGTCATTTCCTTCCTTCAAGCCTATGTACCCAAGTTGAAAAGATAATAATTGTCCCAAATAAACCCTCCACCTTGTAAAACATTGTAATGGGTATCCCTAGTTCAAATTTGGGGAAAACTAGATAAAAATTGACTAAGTTATGCTCATGCAAAGTTTTGGTATGCTATTAGCTGCTTGCAATTATGGGTCTACTACTATCCTTTTTCATGTATTTATTATTGAAGTGGTCTAATATTTTCAATTGGCTCCAAGGTTCAATTTAGTAGTGGGTTGGACTTCCACAAAGGTCAAGAAATATGAAGGAAATTTTGACTAAGTTCGGGTGCATGGCTCATTTGGAAGTTGATTGTCTACAAATTATAGTAGGGCCTCAAATGTCTACAAAAGGTTAAAATGAGCTAAGGTTATAGCTTTGCAAAAAAGGGTTAGTGCACTAGTTTGTTTTTCCAAGGTGTAGTTCAAATGTTGATTAAGTTCTTGCGAGCTCGATGGCAATAAAATTTCAACAAGATGTCGATGGAGACTAGGTTATTCAAATGTTCAATTGGAGTTTGTTATTTCACATTGGTTAGATAGACATTAAATTTTACAGATTCACTTGCAAGTTGGATATCCATAAAAGGTTATAATGTGATTAATAAATGTGTTATGCAGGTAGTTTTATGTGAATCAATTCATTGCTAAGTGAAGTTTAGTAGGAGGTTGATTGTCCATAATGATTTGATGAAGGTGTTTGTCCCACATGGTACTTATGGAGATGTTATTTCTGCAAAAGTTAAAAAAGATAAAATTAAGATGATCCAAAAAGGGATATGTGAACTAATCATTCTAAATAGTCTCACTTGGTGATGTTTGGTGACCTTCACAAAGGTGAAGGTTTTCAAATATATTCAAGTGAACATTACTATACAAGAAGGAATAATGGAATTAGTCTTGGGCTAGTTGACAATGGATATTTTACATGTTCTCAATGAATATATGAAACCTAAAAAAGGTGAAAGTAAATACTTTCAACAAGCACCAAGGTGGAGGCTAAGCCAAAGGAAAGAAAAGGTAAGAAGGACTCAAGTGAATTGAACAAAGGAGTGTTTCTCGCATAACCATTTGGGGGTTAATTTTCTGTAAAAAGATAAAAAGTGAAGTGTTAGAGCTTCCCATGGTTCCCAAAACCATGGGAACCCCCAACAGATTCATGTTACCCCTATAAGCCTTGATGGCTAAGGTAAAGATGAAACAAGGTAAGGAAAGTAAGAGAAAGGGGAACCAAAGGAAAAATAAAGTGTTGAAGCTTCTCATGGTTATAGTTCTAACAAGTTCTTGGTGTATTCATAACCCCTAACAAAAGGCAAAGACAAAGATAATAAAGGTAAAGATAGTGAGTCAATAGTTCCAATGGTTTGTAGAACCATTGGAACCTCTAATTGGTTCCAAAGGGCCACCTTGTCATCAATTCATGCCAATTTCTCCACCAACCCCCTCTGCAAAGCTATTAAAGTGCAACCACCCATAAAAATACTAAATTATTGTGCCATATGGACTCCATGAAGATCTTTAATGCGGAAATAATGACATCCTCACTTTATTTATTATTTGTAACACCTCTTGGATATGATTTAAACAATTTTTTTTTGGTGATTTCACTCAATCTCACACTCAAACCCATAAATCATCAATGTGCAAATATAGTGGACGCCATAACAATAATTTTTATAGGCCTCTTAGAGATCATTTTAAATGGAAGAGGACACTTCTTGTTTGAGGGTTGGTTGTGATTGAGGTTGGGGTTTTCTGATGCAACATGAATTTGTGACAACCTGGACGCCTTCCTTCCATTGGTATATTTGCATTAGTGGCGATTTTGGAAGGGATATCGAGAGGATAAAACTTTGAAGAAGGGAGCAATTACAAACCAACAATAGAAAAATATAGTGATAGGAAGCCCTAGAGTTTCAAATTCCAACTCTAGGTGTTGTTATTTTTGTATTATAATGATTTGGGTTCATCCCAAATTTGTAATAACATTTTGTAAACCTTGAAGATCAAATGAATAAAGGTAGAATCAACCTTAGTTAAATGTCTCCTTGTGTATGGTATATATTTTTGAATATATGTTTATTTTTTCATCCAAAAGTCTATAAAATCCTTACAAAGCCTTTGTAAGGTGTCTTTTCAACATAGTAGAGGAAATATACATGCATGTTCATAGATAACTAATTAGACTCACTAAAAAACAAGGTGATAAAAAAATGGTGTTTACCTCCCACTCCCTCTTGTGAGATTTGGTTTCAAATGTGCCTTAGTTGTTGTCTACAATCGACGGCTTGGTGTCCTCGACAGTCTGTGGAGATGTTCCACCCTATTGGGGGCTAGTTTACCGAAGGCTTTCATGCCCTTTTCCTACTCTCCTATAGCCCATGTGCCTCTTACTTTTTTAAACACTTATTCTTGCACATGTTAGAGTTATCATGCATTAGCTAATAATTAATTAATCTTTAATTGATTATTAGTCTAATTTATTCTCATGCACTTAAGCTAGACTTAGGAGTTCTTTATTCAGTTAACTAAGTGTTTTTCTATGTTAACTAAAGTGAGCTATTATTAGATCATTATGTCTCATCACATGTGATGTTGACACTTGTCCTGATCTAATCCCTTTACCATTTAGGGTTGCTCCTATATAGCACTCAACCCTCATTGTATTATCACTTTGAGATTTACTCTTCTGTTCTCTCAAACTCTCAACCTTTGAGGACTTTTGTTTTCCTTGAAGTTTCTTGAGGTTCTTCTATAGCTTTTTCTTGTTGAGGAATATTGCACATATTTTTTGTAGATCTCTTGCATGGAAGGTATCTTTGTTCATTATTTGATCTTGTGGCTAGTTTTTTTCACAATTCTAACATGGTATCAGAGTGTGGATTTTTCGAACCACTTCTCAATTTATGAGGTTTTTTCTTCAGCTAGGGTTAGAAGAGAAAATTTGAAATCTTCTTTGTTGTTTTTTTTAAAGCAAGAAAAACAAAAAAAAATGCCATCCTAGGGTCATATGGGCAACCAATGCCCAACCCTTGGGGGGCTGATTTTTTTAATTTTTTTTGCAAAATAGGCAAAATTAGGAAAATGGGCATAACTTTTCGCTCATGTATCAAAATTGGGCGAACGAGAAATTGACAGAAAGTTAGTTATGAGCACTATCTAATGGCACTAGTTTTTTTCTCTTTTTTTTTCTTCTATTGGTGCATTATACAACCTATTGAAGTCAAAGGTGTAGTTTTTAGTCTCGAGCTCATAAATTTTGACTAGTTTCTTCATTTTTTTGTGATTCTAGCGGTGTTGGAAGTATCTTTCAGAGCTCTTCACATCCATGCATGCAATTTTTCTAGATTTCTCTCCAAATACATTTTATTCAGTTTTTAGTGCTTTTGCACTCTGGTGAATTACTTGGATGTCTTAGCTCTTGAAAACTTATTCTTTGTGTGGGATGACTTGTTTTTGGTTGTTCTTCATGTATTCCCAATACATTCTTTCCTATTTTGGCATTGCAGGCATTCTTTTCATGCACATTCTCTTTTGTAGACACATTGAGATAAAGTTCCATCTTGGTGTATACATTTTGGGGATTTTGCACATCTTGTTGTGCCTTTTGTAATTGCACTATGATATAAAGTGCCATGGGGGGGGGGGGTTGATGTTTACCTATAGTTTTCCATCACACCTTTTCAAGTGAGTGTCCCTTCCACAAAATAGTGAATCCGTGATTTTTGTCTCATGCAAGTGTGCCTTAGTTTGTACACCCTTTTTATTTGTAGGTTGTTTCTCCTACATGCACTCCTTGGTTTCACATGGTTTTAGTGTACCTATCTTGGCTCTCCCCTTTTAGCATTATGGGGGTTTCTATTGTTAGTGCTAATTCTTTTCGATTTAGTTGGAGTCACTAACTCATTTGACTACAAAATTCGACAAATTTTTTTGATGAAAGATGGATAATTAGATGTATTGTTGGGTACTAGTGA
>VDFB02015708.1:0-44377 GCA_007258455.2 Sequoia sempervirens | reverse complement strand
TATCTTCTTTTTATTCCTCTTTGTAGGTAGATTCATTAGACCAACAGTCTTCTTTCTCATGTGCTCTTTGATGTCACTCTTCATCCACTCTAACATTTGCACTTTCAACAACCTTCCTCAATATTTTATTGTAGCATTTATAGGCTTTACTCCTAGTTGAGTACCCAAGAAAGATTCCTTCATCTAATCTTGAATCAAACTTTCCTAGATCTTCTTCATCTCTTTTGATAAAGCATTTACTTCCAAAAATTCTAAAATATTTGGTAATTTTCGGTCTCCCATACCAAAGCTCATAGGAAGTTTTGGTGTTATCCACCCTTATCTAGCCTCTATTAAGGATATAGAAAACAATATGGACTACTTCCTTCCAATACACATCAGGAAATTTAGCTTCATTCAACATTATTGTTGCCATCTCTTGAACAGTTCTATTCTTTCTTTCCACTACAACATTTTGTTGAGGAGTTCTAGCAGCAAAATAGTGTCTCTTTATCCCATGCTCTTCACAAAATTCTTCAAACTCACTTGATGTGAATTCACCACCTCTATCATACCTTAAAAACTTGATTCTAGAATTCATTTCATTCTCAACCATTGACTTAAAGATCTTATATCTACTGAAAGCTTCATATTTTTCTTTTAAGAATATAACCCATGTCATCCTAGAAAAATCATCAATAAGTAACATGAAATACTTTTTGCCTTGAAAACTCTTTTTTCTAGTCAATCTGCATAAATCAATATGGATTAGTTCCAAAGGTCTTTTAGAAGAATACTCCCTGGTATTGAACCTTATCCTTGTCTACTTCCCAATCTAACATTCTATGCACATGGTACTTGCAGGTTTGAAAATATTTGGTATATCTCTAAGATTTTGCATGGAGCTGATCTTCACAAGGTTATCAAAGTTGATTTGTCCCATCCTCTTGTGCCACAACCAACATTCACTTTTTTTTCTTAGAAGACTACTTCTTTCATTCATACTCTTAAGATTATATAAGTTTCCTTCAATCCTTGAACCTTCTGCCACCAATCTTCTAGACTTTGGTCTTATGATTTCACATCTTTGCTCATTAAATAAGAGATTGTATCCTTTTCTACACATCTAACTTACACTTAGAATATTGTGCTTGAAACCTTCAACATAGATAAAATCTTCTATTTTTGATTTTCCATCAATACATACAATGCCCTTTCCATAGATCTTTGCTAATGAACTATCTCCAAACTTTATTGATCCATCGTTCCATTTAACCAGCTTGATGAATTTGCTTTTTTCACCAGTCATGTGACTTGAACAACCACTGTCTATTACCTACGGTTTTTTTCTGTCCCTAAGCATGAAATGTTGTTTGGAAAACCATTGAATTTTCATTGCTTATTTCCTTGACTTGCTCAACACCATCACTTTTACAATATTTTTTTGCATGCCCAACATTGTTGTAGATTTGACATGTCACATTGACATTCACCAAAAAGGCAAAGAGAATTTCTACTTACAATTTTTTTAATTCATTTCAGATTTTCATTCTATAGCCTTATGTCCATACTTATTGTAAATGAAACACAAACCAAAAATTACATGATTAAAACTATTTGTTGAGGGTCTTCTTGCATGATGATACATTTCTTTAGGTTTGATATCAACTTCCTGACTTACAAACATAGCTTTCTCCAACTCTTTTTTGAGTAAAATAATCTCCTTCTAAAGTTTTTTACATTCACTTATCTTGGCTTCAATCAGGGCCTTTTTTATTTTGTTCTTTTTCCTTGCACACTCTAAATCTTCAAGAGCAAAGACAAGTTCACCTTTAAAATCAACTTCAACTTCTTCTTCGTCCACAAATTTTCTTGAACTCCTAGAGATCACATTGGCCATAAATAGGGATTCATCTCCATCATCATTTGAAGTGCAGTGGTCTCCTTCATCTAAGGAGTAGTATTCTTCTTTGGAAAGGAGATTCCTCTTGAAATTATTTCTCTTGAAACTCTAGCTACTATTTTCATTTTCTCCAAAGGGACATTTAAGAAGCATATGACCAATTCTACCACAATTAAATCATTTGAATGGTAATTTTCCTTTGTACTTTCCTGATCCTTTCTTCGGATTTCTCATAAAATTTTTCTTTTACTTCCTCAAAATCACTATGTAAATCAGATGCTTCTTTCTTCACAACTTTGAATGTAACTTCTCTTTTGTGTGTACTTTGAACTTCATTCCTCATCTCATAGGTTGTGACTTGTGAGAGATTCAAACAATTCTTCCATGGTAAGATTTTTCATATCCTTGGCTTCTTCAATTGTAAAAAAAATAGAGTTAAAATAGTGAGGGAGGGTTCTCAAAACTTTCTTCACCACCACAAAATCAGTTATGTCTCACCAAGACCTCTGATTCCATTCACAACTTCATCTACCTAGAGCAGATAGTTGGCTATGTTCTTCTCTTCCTTCATCTTTATATTCTTAAAAAATGTTCTATAGGATTGTAACTTTTCTTTCTTCACACTATCATTTCATTCATAGAGATTCTTGAGCTTATCCCATATCTCATTTTCAATCTTGCATTGCACTACCTTAACAATTTCAAAATTTGCTAACCCACTTAGGATAGCATTCTTTGCTTTAGCATTATTCTCATGAGCCCTTTTCGCATTTGGATTAGTGATAAGATGGGTAGGTCCAGTATAACCATCCTGGTAGCTCTCCAAACATCATAACCTAGCAATGAGAGATAGGCATCCATCCTCACACTCTAGAAGGCATAGTTGTGTAGCATCATAAATTGTCACCCTTTATAATTTTACACTATGTTTTGCTCCTCTTTAAGATATTGGACATAATTAAGCATTCAATTTCCTAAATTAGAAATTTCATGGCCCATTTTAACATTTACCGACAAATTACAAATGGAAATCCTAAGCATTTATTCCATATTTTTCCCCTAGCTTTTCAGATCCTAAAAAGTGGATCTAGATAAGGGTACCCTAGGCACCCTTGTCCTCTTAATCTGGACTAAACTTTTCAAAGGTCAGAGGTGGAATCTCACTTAATAATTTTCTTCTGACATTATTTACCTTGCAAAATAGGTATGGGACAATGGTGCCCTAGGTGCCTATATCCCCCTATTTTGGCTCCAAATTCAAATATATTGGAGGAAACATTTTATTATTTGAAATTTGAATTTCTAAAGTCAACCATTGGGATCTAATTTTTATGAAATTAGAATAATAGCATATAAGTACCTAGTTATTACATTATTCCAAATCTATTAAAGCAACAAGTGAGCATTAAGAGCAAGCTTTATGATCGATATTATCCAACAATTCAAGAGTAGTCATTAAACATTTATTGCAACAATTCAAGATCCAACATCATGTCAAAGTGTATGTGAGCTCATGTTGTCACTATTTTGTGAAGGCTAACCCCTTTTGGAGGTCTCCAAAGCATTCAAACATTCAAGCAAATCAAGCAGGAAAGATCCAAGATCCTTGAAGTGATATGTATGAATTCAATCCTTCAAGGCATCCATTGAAGGGTGGTGAATTGCAAAATTTTGTTCATTCATCATTCGTTTCTTTCAATTATCATTCCTATCATTGACATTGGCATTGTGGAAGTGGAAACACTTACACAAGGTTTGACTGAGGCAAGCCCCTAAAATGGCCCAACATTTTCTCTCTTTGTGCATGTGTAGGTTATAGGTTGAAGAGGATCAAAGGAAGTTTTAAGAAACTTTGTTCATTGTTGCATTCGAAACCCTAGTCCTTGACAACTCACAAAAAATCAATTACAAAAATATCTAACAAAGATCCGACAAGTTTGCAGATAGGAAATGGGAGTACAAATCAACATTGGAGGACTGTGAAAACATATCTGAAAAAGACCTAGTGGGACAATAGTGCCCTCAAAGGAAACATCCTCAAAAATTCAATTGAAATTTATATCACAAGTGCATAGTGTCCTCCCCTTTCTATTTATGGTGTCTGATTTCCTCTTTGACTTCTCAGATTTTTTGTATTTACATCAAAACATTAATTCACACCATTTAAATCATTACACTTCATTATGGGGGTCATTTCAGATTTGGTCAAGGGTTTTTTGACTCACCTATCAGGTTGTAAGTCAATCACATACCTTGTCCAAATCCATCAAACCCCACTACCATTTAAATATTTATTGAAACATTTAGAAAAAAACCTAAACCCTAGGGTCAAATTTTAGGGTTTCACTTTTTCTATGATTCATTTTGGTGAACCTGACATGTTAACATTATATACCTTTTGAAATAAAAAGAATTGTATCCTAGATCTAGGTTTTTCATTGTATTGTTTTGCAATTTTCATTTATGCATCCATTTTTACATCATAAAAAACACAAAAATTAAAAATAAAATACATATCATATTGCATCATAGGTTGCAATAGGGTTAATTTTAGTCATTTTAGCTCAGATATGCATTCAAATTGCATTCATAGATGTGCATTAGGTCATCTAAAATGTGAAAAAAAAGTATCATTTACATGCATTTAGGTGTCTTGCATATAGTTAAAAAGTGAAAAATTGCATTATTTCTTTCAAAAAGAATATTCACATCATCATTTAAGATTTAGCATATTAGACTTAGTTAATTTTTGCATATTAGATCTGGAAGTTGCATTTACAATTGTCATTTATTGTTCAAGAATTTTCAACATTTTTGCATACTTGCATTTTGAATTACTTTATCATAAATTGAGAAAATTTTGGAAAATACTCACTATTCGACCAATTTTCACATAGACTTAAGATCCTTAAATAGTATAGTACATAGTGAAACTTTGAATTTGCAAAAATCTATGTAGGACATAGGTGCCGTAGGAACCTTTGTCCAAACATTTTGACCTAAAATTTTATGTGCAATTCCCTGTTTGTGTCCTTTATTCAAATTTGGTCTTTGGTTTGTAATTTTTTTACAAAACTGTCTGCTTTTGATGATTTTCAGCCATATGGAAAGTAACAACATGTTTCCTTTTCAAAGATGTGGTTTTCATAGGGTAACACATGGCTTGTATGATTATAATCTCCTTAATTATGAGAAAAATCTAAGGAAGACAAATGAAATCATTAGTCATTCTCCCAAAATCTCTCCTAATTATGAGAGTATCTTGGTGCAATAGAATGAAATCATTGCCAAATTTCTTAATATAACTTTGCCTAATTTTCATTAATCTCCCAATATGTCTCCCAATATATAACACACACACCAACATGCCAATAAATTCTCACAAAGGATTGTGGGAACCTACCTTTCTTGAAAGATCCACTGGGAAAACCTAAATCTAAGGTAATCTTAGCTCGATCCCAAGTCTTGGGAATGTCAATTCTTGAAACACTAGGTTCACTTAGGGTTCATTTTGTAATTTTTTGTTAAACACGATGGCCTACAGTTGTCACAAATTGGTTGGTATCTGAAAGATTGAAACATAATCTCAATTTAATCATTAACATGTCACTTAACAACTTCATGAAGTCAAAGATTTATAATAACATTTCATGAAATTCAAATTACTTGCATATACTCAAGTAGATTTAGCATTAAGCACTCCACAACTTTACAGGAAATGAAAGATTTATAATAAAAATCTACACATTCATCAAATTTTTGGAACATTTTCTAAAAATATAAAACATCTAATCTAGAATAAAGCATAAAAAATATTGAAATGTAAATATTTCTCCTAGGTATTATCCACACATGCCTCAAGAAATAAAATAAATCAAAGCAAACCACTCCATACTCTACCAGATTATTTCACATCTAGGCATAGAATGATGCAATGGTTTAAATAAATGTGGATTATTTGTCACCGAATAGTGTCAGTATGCACCCAAATCTGGTGTACCACATAGTATTTTTCGATAGGAACAAACAATGAGCTATGTATGATTTCATATTAGGAAATAGATTTGAATTGGCCTTGATATTAGTTAATATCAAATGAAACATACAAGTTTTTAATCTAGAATGGAACAAAAAACAATAAAAAGGAATAAAACTTGAAAATGTTTTAGTTCTTTAGAATCCATAAATTTTGAACTTAAATGAAAATAAAACAACTCTCGGCCTTTTATAAGAACAATAAAATTGGTAAATTCAATCAACACATGAAAGAGAATCCAGGGGATGAATTGTAATAGAGCACATGGCACATGACAGTTGGAAAGAGAAACTTCCAAAATAAGTCAACTAATTTTGACTTTCTTCAACACTTGAAACTTTTAGACTCATGTCTTTAAAATACAATCAAGATATCAAACCAGATTGAGCAGATTTTCAACTTGATCTTCAAATAAAATGTAGGAACTTGCTAGATATTTAGAGTGATCAGGTGGAACTAGAAATTTTAATCCACCAACCTTGTGTTCCTACATCTAGGCTATGGCTTCAGGGAAAAATGCTCGTAATTATATCACCCTGGAAGTAGGTACCTCCTTCGTCGCATGTGTAATACTCAGATCTCTGTTCCCTCGCTACTGAAATTTCTTCTTTATACACCTTTTTTCTTGCATGAGCTTTCAGAGTACACCACCCAGCTTGGTAACATTGTCGAATCTACTCAAAATCCAAATTTGTTTGACTGTCCATACCCAAACATTGTCCAACACCTTATTTCTCCTACACATAAAATTCCATGTATCAATACCCTTTTTAAAACATCAATAAAACCTTTATTAGCATAAAACCATCATTATCATTAATCCTTTTAAAGAAATTCATAGGTAACACGCTTTAATGTATTCTTGTGTAGCTGTCAACTTTATGCGGGTCACTGAATATTTTTGGCATTTGAGAAAAACCATATAGAAAGATTTGAACACTCCCACATCAATGCACCATTTACCTAGGTGCCCAGGTACCCGACTCTCGATATACCTAACTACCTTTGAAGCCTAACTAGCCAATACACTTTACTTCCTGAAATAAATCTTGACCCTGCTTCTGACTTTTACCAGTCCTTTCAAATCCTTGGGCTTTTAACTCTTGTAGCAACCTTTTGAACTTCCTTTATGAACTCATCCTGATCATTCACCTGAACTCAAATTACCCTAACTCTCAACACCTAGTGCACTTAACACCCGGTATACTGAATCATGAGTTACTTTCAAGATTTTCAACTTTTCATATATTTCTTGGTGACCATTAGCCAACTAGCACCTACCTTAAGCATTAATTTTCAACTTGGGCCCCCAAGCCTTGTATTATTGGGGTGTGTTGTGAGACCACACAACAACTTGCAACCAACAAAACCAAATTTAAGAGAAAACCTGAGAATCGACCACCCATCATAAATTATAACATGCATATTTTCTCTAGTAGCCTCTTGGCTTCACTTGAATTCCAACATAAAGATCATAAAATTCCACCTGAAAGTGTCAGTATGTGCATTGATTTATTACCATCTCCTGAACTTGATGAAAAGGATTAATCCATCTACATTGAGCTACCTAATTTAGCAATCCTTCTTAGCCAACCTAGATATTGCCTTGCTGGTAGTCAAGCGTCCATAGCCCCAACAAGGTTATCTTTATAATTCCCCTAAACATAGCTCTACTGCTAGTTAGACATCCATAGCCTCGATAGAGATTTTTGGATAGCCTAAAGAGTTGAATTTCCTCTTTTGATATTTCTTTGATATTCATTTTTCATTTTTCATTTGATGTTTTATTATAAGTTCTTTTGCTTCAACTTGCAGGAAATGGAGCCCGCTATTAGGTTGGGAATTATAGTGGTAGCGAAGGTTACTTTTTGATTTTTCACTCAATGTAAATATCCTTCATCATTTTGACCAATTCCCAAAAGATTGACTTAGCGAATTTCATGTATGTGAAACTTACCAACGAAATTTTACCATCCTTATGCCAGACTCCAACTAATTATAATTCACTATCTGCTAAAAAAAAAGCATAAGTTAAAATTTAGCTGCAAGTCATTGAATCACTTGATTACTTCTAAATTTAGAAACATTAGTTGCCACCCATGTCCATTTTACTTTATCTATGGCAACCCGCTAAATTAATCTCAGCTGACAACTTTAAATTTGGCATCTTTGCACTTACATTAATGCACCAGGCTTGTCATAATGATACCTTAACCTTGTCATCATTCTCTTCATTTAATTCACATGCCTAATCACACATGTATTAATTTTCTCAAATTGCTCAACATTTTGACGTGTGCCAACTCACCAGTCCAACTCTTCTTCCAAACAACACACTTGGACAATTCATAATTAATATGACTTGATTGGATGCATTGAAATGACCACCATTTAATTCTACAATCTCGAATTTTCCTAATTCATGATCTTTGTATTGGCCATCCATGAAGCATTGAGTATGAATTTTGTGAGAATTTATTTGATTTAACTTTCGATTTTGAAGAAAAGTTTACTTCTACCACCTCAACTTGCATTCCCAAGATTTTATCTCTAGGAAACTATGTGCTGCAGATTTCTTACGGCTTTTTATAAATATGAAACTCTCCTTCAAATTTTGCACCTCTATCCTCAATTATCAATTTCTCTTTGCATTTTTTCTTGCCTTTAGTTTATGGATACCCCTATTTTCCTTACCAGTGTCCATCGTAATACCAGTTTTCTAGGCCGAGTTACAAGCTAGTGGCTCAAAAAAGAATTTTTCCTTAGGACACTCTCCACCAAAGCTTTTATGTGTATGATCCTTGGGGAAACTTTTATGCATGTCGGGTCCTATTACAAGGTGAATTCAAACCTATCCTCACGGTTCATGACTTTTCTCCTGTACTTCATACTTTTTGTAACTAAATTTCATTCTGCCACAGTAATGATAGTGTGGTTGGATTACTTGGGAAATATGGACACCATCTTGGTCGTTGCTCAACCTGTCGTAGGAATTCCAACGGCTAAGGACATTCCATGGTTTCTGCACCAAAGAGAAATAGTTCCTCTTTTGTGTTTCCTCACTACATTGCACACTCTCGACCTTGACGATCATAGAGACAATGCCTACTTGGGGTATATGTTTCTCCAAGATGAAGCACAAAAAAATGATTAACTAGTATGCTCACTACTCTAAAACAATGTTTTAAACATCCAACCCCTTTTTTGCTTTTTTCCTTTTGGTACTAACTTACAATGAGAATTTTGTATTTCCATGTACATACAAGGTTACTTCTATAAAATATAATGAAAATTTTTCTTTTCTTTGTTCATGTGTGTATTTACTTCAAATGGTTTTATATTTTCTAGTTTTTCAGTGGAATGTTTTCACAATTTAGTTATCATGTGTTTTAGATTAAGATGAACTTATTAATTCTGGGACCTAAACTAGAAAAAAAAGGAAAAAATACTAAAGAAAACTAACCTAACTAAAATGAATCTACCCTAATAAAACAATTTACCCTAATCAAGCAATTTACACTAATCTCCATCACTGACTTTGTAATGCTTTTAGTCCAAATTTTAGTAGGATTATCTTTAAATTCACTTAGGTAACTTTTAGATAACCTACTGTAAGTATGAATTACTCAAAATTTTATGCATTTAATGAATGAAAATTTGAAGGTGTACTTACCCACAATTTTACTAGAATGTATGAAAATGACCTGATTGATGGTCGATTGCACACACCT
Organism: Sequoia sempervirens; assembly: GCA_007258455.2. NCBI lineage: Eukaryota > Viridiplantae > Streptophyta > Pinopsida > Cupressales > Cupressaceae > Sequoia > Sequoia sempervirens. The sequence goes on along the minus strand of VDFB02015708.1, from coordinate 34,728 downwards.
TTTCCATTGTCTTAGACTTGTACCTTCATCCAACCTTTGTTTATGGCATTCCATTTATTTTTTCTCTATTTTACCAATGATTGAATTTACTATGCAGTCTCCTCTCCCTTCAAGACTTCATCGACAAGTTGTCTTGTCTTCAACCTTAACACCACTTTTTATCTGATTAGACTAGACTTCAACATGATTTACACAATTATCAGAAAGAGGGAAAGTAAAAGTTTGGTACTCTGTTATTTTTATAAAATGAAAGGTTTCTTCCCTTTTAATTTATGGATTTTCAATTAAGGGTGAAAAGCATGCATCTCTCGCTTGTTTCACCTATTTCTTCTTCTCACTATCATCCATGTGTGTGAAGAATAGTAACTTACTTCTTTCAAATTAACACTGAAAGTGTGATATTCCCAAATTTTCATGACCTATCTTTTTTTCTTGCAAAACTTTTGGGATTTCCACATAACAATCATGGTTAGAAAATTCATTTAATCCAACAGTTGAACCGCTAAAAACTCTATCTCCACTAGGGTTATGCCTTACAAAATTCAAAAACCAATCCAATAATGACTCCCTCATTTTCACACTTAAGGATACCTCCATTAGTGGAATCACATTATGAATAGACAAACTTACCCTAGTCAAGAAAACTTTACAATCAATTTCATTATGATCGGTTGTGTCCTGAATTATGAACTCTATAACTCGACCAAAAGTGAACAAACTCAATGGTGAAAGCCTTCAGTTAAGAATTGTTTGAATCTTTTCCATCTCTTTTCCACTTTCAATTCTAAGATTACTTAGACCCTTAACTCACAAGAAAACCTTGACTATGTGACTAGGACACCAATACCGGCATAAGGACAAAAAGCTGCCCTCCTTCTAGCACCACTTTTGTTGACATAGATGTTGTACATGTTGCCTCTATTTCACCTATAGTTAAATTAGGTGAGGTAATCAAATGTCAGATCTTCAGAGGCAAGTGGGACATTCACACAAGGGGAGGGACTTTGTATTTGTTGCTAGGTCATGAGGAACTCGGTGGGAGAAGCTACCCTGGGAGTATTCGGCATGAAAAAATCATCTAAGGAGAAAGTCAGCAGGACTCTCCTATTGTTTGGCCGACTGATTGTTTGATTCTTTCCATCCTGAGCAAGTCGCTGAGACCTAGTTTTTGTCATGCCGAACGAGCCTATAGAGCCTATTGCTATAATAGAGAGGGTTCAACATGACCTCTTACCGCATAGACTTTCCTTGGCCGATAGGCCATTGAATCGCTATTCGGAGAGACTCTCGGTGAGTAATGGCTTTGGGGAGACCTACAACACTTGGTGAGAAGTCCCAACGAAGGTTGAGGTCTTACCGACTTCACATGGGTTCTTTCTGGCATAAGGAGATAGCTTCACCAGAATGTCATATCGAGGTGGAGATGTTTCCTCAAAATGAAGTAGAGCTCAGTGAAGGGTGAAAAGATTCAGCAAGAGTCTCACCGAATGTAGGAGCCTCCAAAACGAAACAAGGGCAGTGTTGACAAAGGATATTTCCTTCGACAGGATGTCTTGCTGAAGGATAGGTGTCATGCCAAAGAGATCAAATGAGTTGGCATTGGCGTGAGTCTCACCAAACATAGAGGTTTCGGCATAACATTTTGGGCTCGACAGGAAGTCTTAGCGACCAATCATTGTCTCACCAATGATGTGATATCTTCGGTATGATTTTGGGTGACAAATGGACATTTCAGAAAATGTAAATGAAGTTGCTCGAAGGTCTTAGTGAAGGCGACAGTCTCGCCGAAAGGAAGGATGGACCCTCACAAAGAAAAAAGTGGTTCGGTAGGACTTTTGCCGAAAGCACAATGGGAGCTCTTCGGGAAAACAAAAGGGGTCTACAAGAGGTCTTAGTGAAGATAATGTGTCTTGGCCATAGGCACGGGGTTCGGCAAGAATTTTCCTTTGGTGTATGTTTTGCCGAAAAACAAAGGAACCACCGAGGACAGAGGAAAGGCCTTGCCAAGACTTGAGGCTTTCGCAATAGTGTCTCGATGACCGGCAGGGGTTACACCGACATTTTTTTATTGAAGGAGTCTTCAACATAGCACAGTAAGCTCAGGAAGAACTATTCCCGACTGGCGGGAGTCTCAACGAAGGAAAATAAAGCTCAGATGGAATGAGGGTGGGTCGGCAGAATATCTTGCTGACCAAGCAAGCTTTCTCCGAACTCAAAGTGAGCTTCGGTAAAAAAGGGAGACTTTGCTATAGAGTCTCGGCAACATAGGGAGATGCCGATATGATAGAGACGCTCAAAGAGGGGGATCCAACATCATCAGAAGTCTTTCTGAATGTAGTGTTATCCCGCAGAAATAAGGTGCCTTCGCTAAAGAGTGGGGTTTTTTGACATAATGTTTTGGCGATAGAATTATGTCTTGCCGATGGCCTCAGTGATAATCGATATGAATTCTAAAGCCTGCGTAATGTCTCACCAACCATCATGTGCTATGCCGATAGCTTCAGAGGGCCATGATCGCATCGGTGAGACACTTTTAGTGTCTTGCCGAGATGCTTTTCCATTCAAAGGGATTTTTGACCAACTGCAGGGCTCGTGTGGAGGGTGCTCGACTAACCAGAGGGATCTAAGGCGAATCGTGGTAGTCTGATTAGAACATGGAATGCCAACTTAGGACGAACGCAACATGAATACAATATATATCTATTCTAAGCTCGGGGGACATTCAATGCGGCTCTTCAACGAGGGACTTGGTAGCTGGACACAATGGATCAAAAGAATTAATGCTACAAAAGATCAGGAGAAGGCTTCTCCAAGAGTGGTTCTTCACACTGACACCAACAACAAGGACACGCAAGCTCCAGCATTAACTCGGCAAAATATTTAAGGGAAATCCTATCCCGAATCAGGATATTTTTTGTAATCCCTAAGGGGCCAACGTACAGTCTATATATAAGGATATTTTTCCTTTTTTGTAAATAGTTCTAATTGCACACCCTGAGGAGTTAGTGATTTTTAATCAATCCTTTCTCAGTCAATGTATGTTTTATGTAACTCAACTAGAATCTGAATACAACAGAGAATTTACCTTGAAAGTTCATGTTCATATTGGCATTGATTCTCGTTTTTGTATCTTTCTTTTGCACATGCAAGTCTATAACTGTGTTTTTCACATTTCTGCATTTACATCTTAAGGTTGTGAAATTGATCTTTGCTTCCCAAGGTGTATGTGTGGGCCAAACCCGTTAGGACTAAAGCATTAAATTAGAAAGAGGTTGTTCTAGGTATGTAAATAAATTGAATTCAAGCTTTCAAATGTGTGTTTTCTTGTGTTCATTTCATGATTTCTCATTAATACGGTGTATCACCAATAGGTTTAGTTTTTCCATTTTATGCATCTCTTCCCCTTTTCCTTTTGAAGAATCAATAGTTTAGGTGATACCCAAAGGAAGCCGGCCTTCTCCGGAGGTTCAATTCAACCATAGGTGACCCACAACCTTGGAGTGATCCCATGTTGCTCTAGAATGCTAAGTTTCTTGTAAACTTTTCACAGGGTGCAATTCTAGGCAACAACAGTTTCTGGCATGCCTGGTGGGAGAGGAATTTGTTTTAACTACTGGCTTGGTATGCAGCCAGTGAATTATCAGGCTTTATAGAAGTCCTTTTGGTATACTTGGTGACTCCACAAAGAGGAAGAACTCCAGAAATCCATGCCTTCTTCAGTTTATGAGAAAAGTTCAGACTAGAGGCAGCTCAGGTTCATTTGAATATTTGTAGCTGTCACCACCAAGAAGGAAAGGCAAAGCAGTAGAGAAGAAAGGAGCAACAACTATCTATTCTAGAAGAACCCAGTCCACTCCTCCATCTGTAAGATCACACATTGTTATCTCATCCTTAGCTACATCTAGAATACTGGTACAACAACATCAGATACCTTCAATGGCCGCTCCAAGGAATCAACCCTTTGTTGCTTTCAACAGAGGGAGTCCTTTGAACTTGGCATAGCATAATGATATTCCAATGGCAGCCTTGAAGAGTTTTCCAATTTTCATGGGAGAAGATCAAACTACTCCCATTGAACATTTGAGAGATGTGGCTTTGTTATGCGGAGTCCACCACATAACTGAAGAGGACACTGCAGTGAGACTACTAGCTGCTTCATTGAAAGGAAGAGTTGTGCAGTGGTACATGAGCTTACTAGTAAGTTCAATTGCAACAGGGGACAACTTTGGAAAAAAATTGCACAAGCAATTCCAAGACAGGTTTGACAACTTGTCTTTGTTGGAGCAACTGACTGCAATTAAGAGGGCTCCACAAGAGCAGATGAATGACTTCAACTTCAGATTTCAAAGAACTTGGGATAGAATCCCCAATGGTGAGGCCACCTCCAGAGTATGCATTCCTATGCTTTTGAGAGCTCGTTATATAGCTATTGTGAGATGGGGTTAGAGAATTAAATAGGATAGATAAAGTGACAGCCAACACCTCTAAACTATTAACCTCATCCAAACAAGAGAATACAAACAAATGGAGATTTCAAAATGAAAGCAAATAAAATAAAGTACTCCCCATATTGTAGTTGATTCCTTCTCTTGCTCTCCTATTTCTCCCTTTGCAAATATGCCCTCAGATTTGTAATGTGACTTGTGCAAATACCTGCAAATGATAAGTAGAAAGTTGGAGAAGAATAGCTGTTAGCCTGAAAATGGAGAAGGAAGGTTGCTTTTATAGACAACCATTCGAATGGACGGTTGAGATTAATCTTCTAGAAAGATTCCAAGATCAATGGATGGGAATGCATGAGAGGGATGTTATGAAATGGATGGTTGAGATTAAGCCTCAGAAAAGATGCCAAGATCAATGGTCCATAATTGATGCACCAAGAATATGCTATTCTTGGAGGAATCATGACAGGAAGACATGCAAAGACATGTAGGCCATGACAGACATGCAGGCTAGGATAGGCATGCAAGGACATGCAGGGACATGCAAGCTATGACAGGAAATGAATGTTATGACAGGGGATTATGACAGGGTATCTTTGACCAAGTGGTGCATAAATAATTTATTTTAAATTATTTATCCAAAAATGGAGGAAATGGACAAGTGGAAAATAAATAATTTATTCAAATTATTTATTTGAAAATAGAGGAAATGGACAAGTGGAAAATAAATAATTTGTTCAAATTATTTATTTGAAAAAAATGAAAAGAGGAGCATTTAATTAAATTTATTAATTTAATTAAATGGAGGGATAGAAATTAGACCTTAAATAATTAATTTAGATTAATTATTTAATAGGGAAGGTGGCATGGGATAGTTAAATGATTTTAATAATTATTTAACTATGGAAGAATTAAAGGACCATGAATAGATAAATAATTAATGGTAATTATTTAACTATAGATGAAAGATGACAAAATAATTAAATAAATAATAATTTATTTAACTATTGAAGAAGAGGAAGAAATTAGTGACACAATTAGTTTATTTAATCGTTAGGATAGAATAAATATTAGAAAGTGAATTAATTAAATAATTATTAAAGATTATTTAATTAATAGAGGAATATAATCAAACATAATTGAATAACTAAAATTATTCAATTATCGAAGGACGAGGATGAAGAAAAATGACGCTCGAAGGCTTAGGACATTTTTATGTGTCTACATTTTGCCCCTCTTTGTCATAATGTAGCCTGTCACATTGTGACAAAGAAAAACAAGTCAAAGTCATGCCCCAGTACAAAGTAAGATGAGGAAGAATGATGAGGAGGGTTACGGTATGCCCCCTCGAGAGGACAGACGGGTTCCAAGAACACGGGTGTGCTCTCGAAATGGATGAGAAGACTAGAAGATGAAAGATAGAAGAAATGTTAGCTTGGAAGGGGATGGATATTAGCGTGGAAGAGAAGGGAGGATGAAGATGGAAAGCTAGATGAAAAAAAAAGATAGGGGAACCAACTTTCATACTTACATTTTTATATTTATCATCATTGGGCAGATTATTGTAATGGCCAACAAACACCATGATATGACGTAGACCAAGGTGTGCAAGGTTGTACCATCACGTGAGATAAGCAGTCGCAGACAAGGATGATCATGACTCATACAAAAAGGCACATTTGCCCCAGTCTTTTTGCCATAACCAACCACAAGCAGAAAAAGACAAGAAAGACAAATCATGAAACGTCGTTGCTTCTCTAAATCCTGTTTCCAGGACATCCTCGAGAAACTAGCAACATGATTACCAAAAAGGACAAAATAAAGTCAAATCCATCATCATGATACATCGCTGTTTTTCTAAATCCCAGAGTCAGGACATCCCTGAGAAACTAGTAACATGAGTGTCAAAATACAAAACAAACCTCATGATACATCGCTGCTTCTCTAAATCCTGTTGTCGAGATCTCGCTGAAAAACTAGTAACATGATGAAAAATCAACAGACAAGTGCCAAGTGTTTTCCAAGTGTTTTAATGTCAAGATGTCTGGTTTGATTTCGAGATGCCAGGGTGTCAAGGTTTTGATGATGCCAAGATGATGAGTGTTGAAGATTGCCAAATTCAGGAAGGACACATCCTGAATAATGTTGATGTCAAGAGGAGAAACCCCCAAAATTCAAGAGGATCCCTCAAAATTCCAAGTGACAGTGACGATGCTTAGGAAGGACACATCCTAAGGCATAAATGATAGAGGTTGTTCTTCAGAAGGACACATCTAAAAGAACATTGATGTCAAGAGGAGCGATCCTTAAATGCCAAGAGGATTGCTCAAAATGTTGAATGATGATGACGATGCCTAGGAAGGACACATCCTAGGGAATGATTAAATGACGGGCTACCCTTCAGAAGGACACATCTGAAGAGTAAGCAAGATTTGACTAGCTTGACTAAGTTTGACTGAGATTGACTAATTTTGATATACCAAGATGATTGTCATGTTCCATTGACAGATTGTCGAAGTTCACTTAGGTAGATTGTTCATTCAAGTTTAAGGACTGTTTCATGTGTGTGCAAAAATTGTGCAATGAACCCTAATGGACTGACCTAGTGCGGCCTCGGGGGCCCATCGACAGATGGCCTTGCCTACGTCATGCACTCAGAGACCTCGTAGTTCGACACGACCAAAGACTTTGTCTTGTTGATGAAAGATTGAGTCGTGATTTATTTTGACAAACCTAATTGGACTGACCTAATGTCTCGGGGGCTCGAAGATGAGCCTTGCCTACGTAGCAAATGCGCAGAGACAACGTAGTTCAACACGACCAAAGACTAATCAAGAGTTGAATTGGCGTGACTATGCTGACTGACATGACTCTATTTTTTGGAATTTTTGTGTTTTCTCTAGGACATTTTTCAATTTTTTGGTCTTTTTTCAGGACATTTTCTGATTTTTAGGTCTTTTTTCAGGACATTTTCTGATTTTTAGGTCTTTTTTTAGGACATTTTCTTATTTTTAGGTCTTTTTTCAGGACATTTTCTTATTTTTAGGTCTTTTTTCAAGACATTTTCTAATTTTTAGGTCTTTTTTCAAGACATTTTCTAATTTTTAGGATCACGTGCGGTACCCACTGCAGTCTCATGATAAAAGTTTGCCCCTAGTCAAGTTGAATACCAATTGACATGTGATGACAACGTTGTTTGACGTGGGAAGGACACATCCCAAAACAACATGAGTATGACGATAATGTGACGAAGGTATCGAGGTTTGCAGCTAGGCCAGGAACAAATTCAAGTAATGTTTTGGATAATGTGCTTGTATGGATGAAACTCATTGCATTTGGAATGACTTGGTTGGGACGATGGAGTGATGGAGTATCCTTAGACCATTTGACAAGGGAAAGCCAAAATAGGTGATAGACATGAAAGACTGATAGGTGGCCTTGATAAAGGACAAGAGACATGAGACTCAGGGAATTGTCATATGATTTTCGAGGACTATGTCGTATAGGGATAATGATAGAAATGACAAAATAGTTTGTGACAAAAGGATTGACATGTCAAGAGTTTTCCCCAAAGCATGATTTATGTGTGCCAATTTTATGCCAAGACCAAGGTAGGTGGGAAAATGGAGGGAAATGATATGGATGAAATGGATGGATGCCAATGTTAAGAGGAAGGCATAGGAGATGAGATGACTTGCCCCCAAGTGTAAAAGTCCACATAGATGATTTATTTTACACATGACGCCTGTTTGCCAGGTTTTCATCATGGTACTTATCCAGGGCGCCTGTTTGCCAGGTTTTCACCATTGGATGAAATTTTTCTCTTTACTATTTTCTTGACTTTTTTGATTTTTTTTTTTTTTTTTTTTTATTTGTGTTTTTGGATAGCCTAGATGCTTTAGATGACCACTGACTGCTCTGAATCCACTGACGGTGTCGATGTAGAGACTGATGCCATGATGTGCCAATAATATCCTTTCTGAAGTAGCTGCCTTGTCAGGATCCTAGCGCTTACATACAACTGATTGATGTCATCATGGTCCTTTCCGATACTAGAATTGGCCTTATCAGAATGCACACATCTCGATAGAGTGCCATGAGAGTCTTTATGATAAAGAGTTGTTGCCAAGATGCGATGGATTTGTGACATGGGATTTTTGGACTTTAGGCGAGATGTAGGATTATGGTGGATGATGGTAGACATGGATGGATTTTTTGGATGTTTGGATGAATCACTTTTTATTTTCCAAACTCGGTATGATGGATGATGGATTTTGGAGGGATGGAATTTGGAACCAACACCTTTAGATGCCTTGCTTGATGACCATTTTGAAGGAGGTGGACATGTGTTATATATGGGAGTCCTCTTGTCTTGCGGCTCCACATTTTGATTAACTTTTTCTTTTGACATATGTTCTTTGCTTGATCCACTTTTCTTTAGGATCCATTTTAATTTCATTTGTCCACTTGTCTTTTTGTCTAATTCGATGGCCTTTGACATTTGATTTTTGACTTTGTAAGACTTTTCTTTTTGTTGGTTCCAAAGGGAAGGTTTAATATGTCGAGAATGATGGTCTATGGTGTGGGTGGATGAGGTGTTGGCAACAATCTTATGACAAGGATTTCTCATGGACTCCATTTTGAAGTTTGTATCTGAAAAGGTTGCCCCCAGTATCGAGGAGGTTCCACTGACATCATTTGATTCACTAACTAAAGAATAGCCAAGACCTTGATGTCTGTGATTTGTCTGAAGCTGTATTGGATCTTGAATGCCTTGCTCATGTATGCCTAGTCCTCTGCCTTGATAATGCATGCTCTGACAGATTCTGTTTGCGATGGGGTATTTATTGTTTTGAAAGCAAGATGCTAACCCATCATGATGTATGTAGACACTGTCACTTGGAATATTTTCATCTACAAGAAAACCTGCTCTGACAAAGATAGATGACCCTAGCTGATAAAGTGTCTTAGCTTCATTGTCATGTTGGCCATATTTCTGACTGATATCTTTGGTATGATCTTGTGACATGTTAGGTTCAGATGATTCTATTGGTGCTTGCAAGTCAATGTCGAAGCCATCATTATGGTCAATGTCATGGAGTCCAATGAAGTCAACTATAGCTCGATCATTTGAAAATATGTCCATAATGGAAGACTCTTGTTCTTGAGGAATATCATCTATGTGTGTCATGGAGGCAAGTGTCTCATCTTGGAAAGTGTCAATAGTGGGGGCTTGAATAGGATCGTCAAGTGTTTGATCATAAATGGCGTAAAGGTCAAGGAGTGGATCGTTTTGGATTTCTTGGTCAATGATAGGGTCTTGGTCAAAAATGGGGTTGTCATGGATTTGGACTTCTTGGTCAATGGTAGGTATATTTTGGATGTCATGATTGTCTTGAATGACTTCTTGAATAGACTTTAAGATAGGTTCATGGGATGGACTACCTTGATCCTGACATGAAGGTGATGTTATAATGTCATGCTTTGGGCTTTCATTTTGACATGTATCCTCAAGTTTAGGCAATGGGATTTGACTTTGGACAATGATAGAATTTTCATGATGAAATGTAGCTTGTGAGGGAGTGACTTGAAAAGGATTAATGGATGAAGGACTAGGATAGGACATGGAGACTTGGACTGGATTAATAAGGTATGATGTAGAAACTTGACATGAGTTGGTAGATGGTTGATAAGGCATGTAGAGTTGGACGGGATTGGTAGGTGAAGGACTAGAATATGACGTGGAGACTTGTAATGGACTAGTGGACAGTTGGTTTCCCTTGTCAAGGTTAGGATAAGGGTGATAAGTGGATGTTTGTTGTGAATTAATGGCAGGATTTATGTTAAGTGACTGTTGATGGTGAGGGTAGACAGATGGAGGTCCCAAAGTATTTATGTCAAAGCCTCGTGGTAACTTAGCCCCTTGGTCCAAAAGCATGGATAGATACCTTTGAGGGTCACGTAAGACTAATTTTTCTACAAAGGAGGCTATATCAGGATTTTTCATTGCAGCTTTTAAGTCTTCTACATATGCTCGTCCATTTTGGTCTCTTTGTATGAATGGTTTAGAAGGATTTTGTGATGAAAATGGCATGTTCATGGAAGATTGCATGTTCATGTTGTGAAATGGGTCGAAAAAAGTCTAATGTTGGTTCGTGTCATAAGTGTAATTATCAATGTTGGGATTGAAATCTTGTCCAAAGTTTTCCATTTGTTCTCTCTGTCTTTGAAGTCTTGTTTCAACCATAAAATGGGATTGCTCAAATGAGGATGATAAGAATGACAACTAAATGCAAGGATGACACTAGCCTATGTTTTTGTCTTTTTGTGTGATAAAGGATGACAATGCAACCAAATGATAATGCAAGTATGCCAAAAGCCAAGGTGACTAGGATGACGATGCAAAGAGATGATAATGCAAGACTATGTTTTTGGATTTTTTGGATAAAGGATGACAATGCAAGACTATGTTTTTGGATTTTTTTGACAATAAAGGATGAAATATGAAAATGTTGTCTAGAGAAAATGACTAATGCCAAAGGAAAATCAAGACTAAGATGACAAGTTATGATACTAATTTTTTTCTTTTTGTGTTTTTGGAGGATGTCAATGCAAAGTGATAATGACGTTTTCCTAAAGAAAATGACCAATGCAAGGTGATAAATTGTTAAGAAAGGATGTCAAATGTCAAGGTGATAGTGAGGACTAATGTGAAAATGTTGGTTAAGGAAATGACCAATGCAAAGCCTAGATGCCAAATGAGGACTATGATGACAATATTTTGGATTTTAAAGATATGCAAGGTGAGGACTAAAATGATTTGAATGTCTAAGGTATGCAAATGCAAAGGTCTAAAATGATTTGGAAGAAGGTTTCCTAACCACCCTATGCTTGATCTATGTCTCAATTTTGGAATATCAAAGGACTTGTTTGAAGGACTAAATGACAAGGACAAATGACAAATGAGTCTTCCTAACTAGACTTTTGAGTTGGAAGAATCTCACAAAAAGATAATGACTAAAGGAGATAATGATGTCTAAGTCCAATGATAACCTAATTTTGAAAGTCAAGATTTTGCAAAGTGAGGTAAGGTTGTCCTAATCCAAAATATGCAAAATGAGATGAGGACCTAAGTTTTTAGTTTATGACTGAAAATGCAAATGGTGAAGCCTAAGGATGAAGCTAAATATTTGCAAAGATGACCCTATGGTAAGATGCAAGCTAAAGTGCACAAGAAATGAGAGATTTGAGCAATTTCATGATTTGGTTTTGACATAAGACTTCTAGGTTAAGACTGTTGTTTTGATGTTTTATTGAAAAGTTTGAGTTGTTTGAGGTTTTGTGTCTAGATTTGTGAATGTTGTGTATATTGTTTGAAAATTTAGAAAACACTTGACAAGCACAATGTTTTGGTGTACGCAAACACACATGAGACAAGCACAATCCTAATAGGCCAAGGGTTTGTATACTTGGTATAGCCCACCGATATACCCCGGATTGGTGCTGAACACCTCTCCTTCTCGAGAGCGGATAGCTTAGAAGTTTGGTGGCACTGGCTCCCCTCCACGGCTCATTAACGTCATTCGGGCACACCAACTTCGGATTCTTGGGTCATCACTTCCCAAGAACTGCTATCTCTACTCAAGGGAGTCAGTAGTGAGTATCTTCGGGCATGATACTGTACCCTGCACTATACCAAGCAACGGCTGAAAATGGTTGGCCTCTAAAACAAAAGGTGTCTAGTTAGGGCATCCGTTCGAGTGGCCACACATGGGGCGAGAGATTAATCACCAATTAGGTGGCACTCCAGCCTGAAGAGGTTACGCTCAACAGGGTTTATGGGAGTACTACTCCGTCCGTGTGACACATCCGCACTCGTGGTACTTGAACTTTCCTCAAGCACCCATTTTATATCCCGGCTGGAAGTGGCTTGGCTTTAGCCTGTTACGGTCGAGTCGTCCCTTAAGGTGAGTACTTTTTCCCTTAAGGCAGGCTCATTTCTAGAAATAATAACCATTTCTCTTACACCCAGGATCACTCGAAAGTGCAAGGGGAGAGGATACTTCGATTATTAAGTCGTGAGGGTGACAAAAAATAAGGTGGGTCTGGTTTTTTGATCACCTAGTTTTCACAAGGTGAGAGCATAATCACCTACCACCTTCAAGCACAGTCAGACAAAATCAAGCACATGTTCATTTTAATGCACCAATGGAAGTGTTCCTAAACTAGAAATCACAAACACCTTGTTTGAGAAATGAGTCTTCGACTAACGGAGCTGCAAAACCACAAATTAGTAGTTTCAATATATGCCTTGGACCAACGAGAAAGCTGCAAAAAAAACTAAGTCAGAACAAAAGATTAAAAACCAAACTAAAAGTTAGTAAATGACTAAACTAGAAAATGAAAAGACTAAACTAAACTAAGAAAAGGAAATCAAAGCAAACTAAAAAATAAAAATAAAAGCTCAATTTTTTTGTTGCTCCAAAAGAAGCAATTTTTGGGAGCCCCATTCCAAAGCCACACGCTACAAACAAAAGATTAGTAAACCAAAAAAAACTTGAATGAAAATAGCAAACTAAAAATAGTGATAACTTTCTCACAACTAAACAAAACTTTAAATTGTAAATATCTATGAAAAGCTAAGGCATAGAGTTTGAAAACCCAAAAAACATTTTGCAAAATTCTACAAAACAAAAATATTATAAACAAAAGAAAAATCGGATTTTAATAACTAAATCTTAAAAAGTAGTGATCAGTAAAATGGCCATAACTTTCTCAACTCCTAACAAAATTTCAAACCGTTTAATGTTTCGGAAAGCTGAAAATGAGGCCCACAAAACCCAGAATTTTTTTTACAACATTCGATGTGTCCATCCTTTTGTGATCAAATGAAGATGATGGTATTTTGCATGCATTCTTGGCTGTAATCTGCAAAACAACAAAAACAAACAAACCAATTTCTTTGCAAGAAAACAAATGTAGGGTTCACCAAATGTGAGATGGGGTTAGAAATCAAATAGGATAGATAAAGTGACAGCCAACACCTCTAAACTATTAACCTCATCCAAACAAGAGAATACAAACAAATGGAGATTTCAAAATGAAAGCAAATAAAATAAAGTACTCCCCATATTGTAGTTGATTCCTTTTCTTGCTCTCCTATTTCTCCCTTTGCAAATATGCCCTCAGATTTGTAATGTGACTTGTGCAAATACCTGCAAATGATAAGTAGAAAGTTGGAGAAGAATAGCTGTTAGCCTGAAAATGGAGAAGGAAGGTTGCTTTTATAGACAACCATTCAAATGGATGGTTAAGATTAATCTTCTAGAAAGCTTCCAAGATCAATGGATGGGAATTCATGAGAGGGATGTTATGAAATGGATGGTTGAGATTAAGTCTTAGAAAAGATGCCAAGATCAATGGTCCATAATTGATGCACCAAGAATATGCTATTCTTGGAGGAATCATGACAAGAAGACATGCAAAGACATGCAGGCCATGACAGACATGCAGGCTAGGATAGGCATGCAAGGACATGCAGGGACATGCAAGCTATGACAGGAAATGAATGTTATGACAGGGAATTATGACAGGGTATCTTTGACCAGTGGTGCATAAATAATTTATTTTAAATTATTTATCCAAAAATGGAGGAAATGGACAAGTGGAAAATAAATAATTTATTCAAATTATTTATTTGAAAATAGAGGAAATGGACAAGTGGAAAATAAATAATTTGTTCAAATTATTTATTTGAAAAAATGAAAGAGGAGCATTTAATTAAATTATTGATTTAATTAAATGGAGGGATAGAATTAGACCTTAAATAATTAATTTAGATTAATTATTTAATAGGGAAGGTGGCATGGGATAGTTAAATGATTTAATAATTATTTAACCATGGAAGAATTAAAGGACATGAATAGATAAATAATTAATGGTAATTATTTAACTATAGATGAAAGATGACAAAATAATTAAATAAATAATAATTTATTTAACTATTGAAGAAGAGGAAGAAATTAGTGAGCAATTAGTTTATTTAATTGGTCAGGATAGAATTAATATTAGAAAGTGAATTAATTAAATAATTGTAAAGATTATTTAATTAATAGAGGAATATCAAACATAATTGAATAACTAAAATTATTCAATTATCGGCTGACGAGGATGAAGAAAAATGATGCTCAAGGCTTAGGACATTTTTATGTGTCTACAACCGTCATGATACCAATGGGAGGAGTGTCTACCAGATGCCTTTGAAATAGCTATCAGAGTTGAAAACAGCTTAATACAAGCTGGTAAGCTTGCTCCCAGGCCACCAATGTCAATATTTCAAGAAATTCATGCAAACATCCCTTTGCAAATACCTCCTTTCACACCTCTACCAGCTCTACCAACACTACCAGCTATTGTTCCAACCATTGACAAGAAAGAAAGCATTGCTTCAAGCTCATCAAATGAATTACAAGAGATCAAAAGTCTTTTACAGACTTTTGGCAACAAGTTGGTGAACTTGGAAAAGCAATAGACCTATTCCAGGCCTTATCAACAGCAAAAAGGCCTCAAGTCAGCCTTTTCAAGGCTAGCAGTAGTAATTCCAAGGGAATAATACATACCAGGGAAATTATCAGGGCCCAAGATAGAGTGTGAACACAAGGCCTTTTCAGGCCTATGCTCCAACATCTATTAGTGCAGCCAGGGACCTGGTTCCCACTCAAAACAACTTAGTAGCTGATTATGAGTGGTGCTACCTTGTAAGCAGCCTCATAATCAAGCCACTTGTTCAAATGGACTCTTAAATCAAGCATTGATGATACAAAATGCTTCAAGTCTACAACAGAGTGCATGTAATGATGCATCTTCTCAACATCAAGACCAATTCAATAATGATACAACCCTGCTTAATTGGCAAGGTCAAGAATTATGTGGGTTGAATGAGGATAGCTCTCTAGTTGCAGCCAATACTAGAGCAAAGAAGAGAGCATTTGAACTTGATCAAGTAGCAGACAAAGGAAGGGTGGCAGCTGTGGAACCATCTACCTCTCGAGTGACTAGTGGTTGGCAAAGAGATCAGCAACTCCTAGACAAGGAGCAGTCACGCTTACAAGCTGACCATACTGGCGTAAAGGTACACAATAAAAATCCAACTGCACCTTTTAACATTCTTGATAGCATGAGAAGGACAAATGTAACCATGTCTATGTGGGATTCTTTAGTCATCCCTGGTCAAAAGGATATGTTACAATCAGCCCTATCAAGTTTGAAAATATCTGATGAATTTGAGCCCTCAATAGGTCAAGTTAGAGCCGTGTTAACAAATGATTCTCAGGGAAATGGTTAGCAGCCTTACATAGAAAATGAAAAAAAGAGTCAAACCACATCCTTTCTACGTGTCAATAATTATTGGGGATAAATTAGTCCATAATTGTATGGTAGATAGTGGAGCTAGTAGCTTCGTCATGCCAAAATAGATTGCTGACAAACTTGGACTAAAATACCAGCCTTTGGATAAGGGAGTGATCCAATTGGATGGAACTTCAGTTAATACTTTTGGTATCATCATAGATCTAAATCTCACTTTGCATGCTTGTCCAAATTTTTTAGTCCCTCAAGACATAGGTGTCATAGACCTTCCACCTTTCTTTTTCTTGTGTTTATCTAGAGACTTTACAACCAAGATAGGGGGTATGTATCAGCCGATTGGTCACATATGCTATTTAGAACAAGATATGGAACCAAGGTTACCATCAAGTCTGAAAGATTGGCCAAAGACCACATTGAGCCATATAACCCAAGCCCCATCAATGCTGCTCTTTCTGCTGCAAATGTAAATTGTGTTGTTTTTACTGACAATGAACGAGCTGCTGCTCAAGAAGTCCAATCAAAAGTTGTTCCTAATATGCTGTTGCATGAATGGGCAGTTGAAAATGTATCGGACAGTCCTGGAGACCTCATTCAAGATGTTGGTATGGGAAACTATGTCATTCTTGAGCCTGATACAGAGATTCCAAACTTGGAGAAAGATGCGGACCAGTTGTTGCAACCACTAAATGGACTATGGGAAATGTATTTTGATTGTTCGAGAAGCAAAACTGGCACTGGAGGAGGGGCAATGCTGGTATCTCCGCAAGGTAATAGGTACTACTCTACATTCCGTTTTGCTTTTGCATGCTCCAATAACACTGCTGAATATGAAGGCCTTGTTCAAGGTCTAGAGTGGGCAAGAAAGAGAGGAATAACCAACTTGAAAGTCCATGGGGACATCAAATTAATTGTTAATCAAGTAAGGGGATTGAATGTTGCTAAAAATGACACATTAAAGTCCTATACAAACAGAGTGTGGAACATGCTCAAAGATTTTGATGCCTTTAATTTAGTGTCTATCCCAAGAAATCAGAACAAGCATGCTGACAAGCTCGTAGCCATTGGAGCACAGTTTGATATTCTAGATGACATCAAAAAGGAGAAGGTGCAACAATATGTCAAGGTTGTAGTCAGACCATCAATCCCTGACAACAACATCCACTAGCAAGTTTTTGACAGTGATGAGCAGATCCTTTCCTTCTTGCTTGAGGAAGATCAGTTCTCCATGGTGAATCAGGCAAAACTCAAGTAGCAGTATGGTGATCAAGTCATATAGCTGAAGATAAACAAATTTCCCAAAGGCCTAGTTACCTTAGAATCGATTTTCAGTACTGATGACCAGCTCAAAAAGGGTAGAGCTGGCTTGAAAATCAAAGAACACTATGAAGAGCTAGAGATTTTCAAGGGTAAACTTCTTAAGATAGGAAAAATTTATTCACCTGAAGATAGACAAGCTTTTATTGCTTTGTGCCAAGAATTTCATGATGTCTTTGCTTGGGAGTATTCATATTTGAAAGGATTTGACCTCCATATTGCTCAACATACAATTGAATTAGAGCCTAATGCCAAGCTAGTAAGATAGAAACAAAGGCCTTTGAATCCTAAACTTGAGCCTCTAATGATTAAGGAGTTGACTAAACTAGTTGAGCGAGGTGTTGTCTTCCCTATCAAGCACACTTCATGGGTTTCTAATATAGTACCGGTCAGAAAGAAAAGTGGTGAGATAAGGCTCTGTGTAGACTTCAGGGATCTTAACCGATCCTCTCTAAAAGACCACTACCTACTGCCCTCCATGGAATGAATCTTACAGGAGGTTGTTGGTTTTGAAAGGTTTTCATTGCTAGATGGTTTCTCAAGATATAATCAGGTGCTGGTTAAAGAGGAAGATCAGTTTAAGACTACTTTTACAACTAAATGGGGCACCATGGCATACAAAAGAATGCCTTTTGATTTTTCCAATGTTGATGCCACATTTCAGAGAGCTTGGACATGGCATTTCAAAGTTTGACCAACAAAATCATACTGATTTACTTAGATGATATCACAGTATATTCCAAGAATGCTGATGAACATCTGTTGCATCTTAGGTAAGTGTTTGAAAAATGCAGAGAGTTCGGTATCTCCCTTCAATCCAAGGAAGAGTATCTTTGCTGTCCATGAAGGGAAACTATTAGGACACATAGTGTCAAAGCAGGGAATTACTATTGACCTAGAAAGGGTCAGAACCATACTTGAGTTACCACTGCCTAATCACACGAAGGGCCTACATAGCTTTCTAGGCCATATCAACTTCCTAAGAAGATTCATCCCTGATGTTGCAAATCTGTTACAGCCTTTAACAACTATGTTAAAGAAAAATGTCATCTTCAGTTGGACAAAGGATGCCAAGAATAGTTTTGAAAAGGTCAAGGAGGCCTTAGCAGCAGCTCTCACATGGTAAATCCCAATTTTTCCAAGGATTTTTATTTGTATGTTTATGGGAGCACAAGTAATATCTCTGCAATATTGGTTCAAAAAAATGAAGAGAATTTAGAACAACCAATAGCTTTCTTCAGCCAAGGTTTGGTCGACTATGAACAAAAATACTCCTTCATGGAGAGGCATGTCCTTGGTGTGATCAGAAGCCTAAAGAAATTCAATCCTTTGATTTCTCATAATAAAATCCATATTTTGGTGGCACACTCAAGTGTGAAGGAGTTTCTGTTGAATAAGGATCTAAATGAAAAAAGAGCAGGATGGGTCACCAAGGTCATGGAGTATGACATAGATATTAAGATCACCAAGCTGGTAAGAGGCAAAAGTCTATGTGAACACCTTGCTGCAGGGTCAAACAGTGTAGGTAAACTCGAAAAGGATGTTATCCTTGCCAATACAAATGAACTTCAGGATGCTCAAGGTGATGTACCTATAGAGACAACCCATTGGGTCCAATATATGACCCATTTCTTACAGACTGGTGAATGCCCATTAGGATTAAACAGAGCTAAAAGGAGATACTTCAGATTGTAGTCTATACCATATCTGATGGTAAATAATGTTCTTTTTAAAAAGGATCTGAATGGTGTCTTGTTAAGATGCATTCATAGTGACCAAATTGAAAAAGTGCTTCATGAGTTTCATGGTGGAGCTGCAGGAGGTCACTTTACTCCCAAAACTACTGCCTAGAAGGTCATGAGAGCTGGTTACTGCTGGCCTAGCTTGTTCAAGGATGCGTATGCCTGGTCAAGAAAGTGCATCAAATGTGCTCTGTTCTTAGGAAAGGAAAGGCTGCCTGCTATGCCCCTACATCCAATTCAAGTGGAGCAGCCCTTCATGAGATGGGGCATCAATTTTATTGGACCCATAAATCCACCTCCTAGTGCTAGTCACAAATGGGTACTTACAGCTACTGGATATTTTATGAGGTGGACAGAAGCGGTTGCATTAAAGGAAGCAAAGGAATCCTCAGTGTTGAACTTCTATTAAGATATAGTCACTAGGTTTGGAGTACCTGACTCCATCATATCTGACAATGCCCTTGCATTCATGGGTCTAAGGATAACTGAATGGGCTGCAAGCATGGCATTCATTTGAACACATCTTCAAATTATTACCCTCAAGGTAATGGCCTAGCTGAGAGCACGAACAAGAACCTCATTAGAATTATTAAAAGAACCATAGAAGACAGCCAAAGGACCTGGCCCAGTAGTTTAAAGAATGCACTTTGGGCAGACAGAGTGAACCCTAAGAGGTCTATTGGCAATTCACCATATATGTTGGTTTATGGTAAAGAGGCAAGATTGCCCCTATCTGTGGAGCTTCCTGCTCTAAAAATTATTCACCAGTTGGAGGTGCTTAAGGGATAGGACCCAATGTCTATAAGGTATGCAGAGCTCATGGAGCTCGAAGAATCAAGGGACAGAGCAATGAAAACTTTGGAGGATCATCAGCTCTAGACAAAGAAAAAATTTGACAAAAGGGCTACAGTAAAGTATTTTAAAGAGGGAGACTTTGTGCTCAGCTGGGACGTTCTTAAAAGCAGACTAGGCCATCACACCAAGTTCGACAATATGTGGACTAGTCCATTCATTATCGAAGGCTGTAAGGAACACAATGCATATCAACTAGCTACAACAGAAAGTGAAGTGCTTCCTATCCCAGTCAATGGGATACACCTTAAGCCCTATTTTCAAATCTGACCGATCTATCTATTGTACATAATAGTTTAGACTATGTTTTCCATAAGTGTTGTTTCAACACAGTATATATTTTCTCTTTTTGTTTCCCCTGTCTTGCCGTTTTGGCCACTTGTTGTGTCCTATAAATCTCATGAGGTCGAGGCCATGTGCAAATCTGACATTTTAATTGTTTTCTGAGATTTCTAATGACTCCATGCCCAATGGATAAGCCTAGTCACTGGTTCTCATGTTTAGCAGGCAAACATCCCGCAAAGGTCACCAGAATTGTTGCCTCTATTTCACCTACAGTTAAATTAGGCAAGGTAATCAAATGTCAGATCTTTAGAGGCAAGTGAGACATTCACACAAGGGGAGGGACTCTGCATCTATTGCTAGGTCATGAGGAACTTGGTGGGAGAATCTACCCTAGGAGTATTTGGCATGAAAAAACAATCTAAGGAGAAAGTCGGCAGGACTCTCCTATTCTCTGGCTGACTGACTGTTTGATTCTTTCCATCCTGAGCAGGTCGCTGAGACCTAGTCTCTGTCATGCCAAACGAGCCTACAGAGCCTATCGCTATAACGGAGAGGGTTCGGCATGACCTCTTACCGCGTAGACTTTCCTTGGCCGATAGGCCATTCAATTGCTATTCAACGAGACTCTCGGTGACTAATGGCTTCAGGGAGACCTACAACGCTCGGTGAGAACTCCCAACAAAGGTCGAGGTCTTACAAACTTCACACAAAATTCTTTTCAGCATAAGGAGATAGCTTCGCTAGAATTTCATACCGAGGTGGAGATGTCTCCTCGAAATGAAGCAGAGCTCAGTGAAGGGCGAAAAGATTCGGCAAGAGTCTCATCGAATGTAGGAGCCTCCAAAATGAAACAAGGGCAGCATTGGCAAAGGATATCGCCTTCGGCAGGATGTCTTGTCGAAGGATAGGTGTCATGCCGAAGAGATCAAATGAGGTGGCATCGGCGTGAGTCTCACCAAACATAGAGGTTTCGGCATAACATTTCGGGCTTGATGGGAAGTCTTAGCGACCAATCATTGTCTCACCGATGATGTGATATCTTTGGTTTGATCCTGGGCGATAGATGGAAATTTTAGAAAATGTAAATGAAGTTTCCTGGAGGTCTTAGTGAAGGCGAAAGTCTCACCGAAAGGAAAGATGGACCCTCACAAAGATAAAAGCGGTTCGGCAGGACTCTTGCCAAAAGCACAATGGGAGCTCTTCAGGCAGACAAAAGGGGTCTACAAGAGGTCTTAGCGAAGATAATGTGTCTTGGCGATAGGCACGGGTTTCGGCAAGAATTTTCCTTCAGTGTATGTCTTGCCAAAAAACAAAGGAACCACCGAGGATAGAGGAAAGGCCTCGCCAAGACTTGAGGTTTTTGCAATAATGTCTTGGCGACCGGCGGGGGTTACACCGACGGTTTTTCATCGAAGGAGTCTTCAGCATAGCACAGTAAGCTTAGGAAGAACTATTCTCGACCGGCGAGAGTCTCAACAAAGGAAAAGAAAGCTCATACAGAACGAGGGTGGGTCGGCAGAATATCTTTCTGACCAAGCAAGCTTTCTCCGAAGTCAAAGTGAGCTTCGGTAAAATAGGGAGACTTCGCTATAGAGTCTCGGAGACACAGGGAGATGCTAATATGATAGAGATGCTCGGAGAGGGGGACCCAACATCATCAGAAGTCTTGCTGAATGCAATGTTATCCCGCCGAAATAGGGTGCCCTCACTAAAGAGTGGGGTTTTTCGACATAATGTTTTGGTGATAGAATTATGTCTTACCGATGGCCTAAGTGATAATCGATATGAATTCTAAAGCCCGCGTAATGTCTCACCGACCGTCATGTGCTATGCCGATAGCTTTAGAGGGCCATGATCACATCGGTGAGACACTTTTAGTGTCTTGCCGAGATGCTTTTCCATTCAAAGGAATTTTTGACCAACTGTAGGGCTCGCGTGGAGGGTGCTCGACTAACCAGAGGGATCTAAGGAAAATCGTGGCAGTCTGATCAGAACGTGGAATGCCAACTCAGGACAAACACAACATGAATACAATATATATATGTTCCGAGCTCAGGGGACATTCAATGCAACTCTTCAATGAGGGACTCGATAGCTGGACACGATGGATCAGAATAATTAATGCTACAAAAGATCAGGAGAAGGCTTCTCCAAGAGCGGTTCTTCACACCGACAGCAACAACAGGGACACACAAGCTCCAACATTAACTTGGCAAAAGATCTAAGGGAAAATCCTATCCTGAATCAGGATATTTTTTGTAATCCCTAAGGGGCCGACGTACAGTCTGTATATAAGGCATTTTTTCCTTTTTTGTAAATAGTTTTGATTGCACACCCTGAGGAGTTAGTGATTTTTAATCAATCCTTTCTCAGTCAATGTATGTTTTCTGTAACTCAACTGGAATCCAAATACAACATAGAAGTTACCTTGAAAGTTCATGATCATATTGGTATTGATTCTTGTTTCTGTATCTTTCTTTTGCACATGCAAGTCTATAACTGTGTTTTTCACATTTTTGCATTTACATCTTAAGGTCGTGAAATTGATCTTTCCTTCCCAAGGTGTATGTGTGGGCCAAACCTATTAGGACTAAAGCATTAAATTAGAAAGAGGTTGTTCTGGGTATGTAAATCAATTGAATTCAAGCTTTCAAGTGTTTGTTTTCCTGTGTTCATTTCATGATTTCTCATTAATACGGTGTATCACTAATAGGTTTAGTTTTTCCATTTTATGCATCTCTTCCCCTTTTCCTTTCAAAGAATCAATAGTTTAGGTGATACCCAAAGGAAGCCGGCCTTCTCCGGAGGTTCACTTCAACCATAGGTGATCCACAACCTTGGAGTGATCCCATGTTTCTCTAGAATGCTAAGTTTCTTGTAAACTTTGCACAGGGTGCAATTCTAGGTTACTATAGTACATGCACACCAATAGGTAGATAAATTCTCATAAAGGACCGCTGGAACCTACCTTTCTTGAAATATCCATTGAGAAAAATTAAATCTAAGGTAATCTCAGCTCGATCCCAAGGCTAAGGAATGTTAGGTCTTGACACACTAGGTTCACTTAGGGTTCGTTGTGTAAATTGTTGTTAAATAGGAGGGGCCTACGGTTGTTGTAAATTGGAAGGTATCTAAAATATTGAAACATATTCTCAATTTAATAATTCACATGTCACTTAACAACCTTATGAAATCAAAGATTTACAATAACATTTCATGAAATTCAAATTACTTGCATATACTTAAGAAAATTTAGCATTAAGCACTCCACAACTTCATGGAAATGAAAGATTATAATAAACTCCATGCATTCATCAATTTTTTGGAAAATATAAAGCATCTAATCTAGAATAAAGCATAAAATACTAAAATTTAAAGATTTCTCCCAGGTATTATCCATGAATGCCTCAAGAAATAAACAAAATCAAAGCAAACCACTCTATAATTCACCATATTTCTTCATAGTTAGGCATAGAATGATGCAAGGTTTTAAATAAATGTGGATTATTTGTCACTAGATAGTTTCAGTATGCACCCAAATCTACTGTAGCACACAATTTTTTCTGATAGGAACAAACAATCAGCTACGTATGATTTCATATCAGGAAATAGATTTGAATTTGACTTGATATTAGTTAATCTCAAATGAAACACACAAGTTTTTAATCTAGAATGGAACATAAAATAAGAAAAAGAATAAAACTGAAAAAGTTTTAGTTCTTTGGAATTAACAAATTTTGAACTTCACATGGAAATAAAACAACTCCTAGCCAAGAACAAGACACTTGGTAAATTTGATAAACACATGAAAGGGAATCCAATAGATGAATCGAAATAGATCACATTGAACATGATAGTTGGAAAGATAGACTTCTAAAATAAGTCAACTGATTTTGACTTTCTTCAACACTTGAAATTTTCAGACTCATCTTTAAAATACAATTAGGATATCAAATCGAATTGAGCATATTTTCAACTTGATCTTCAAACAAATGTAGGAACTTCTTGGATATTAAGAGTGATCAGGTGGAACTAGAAATCCTAATCCACTAGCCTTATGTTCCTACATCCAGGCTATGGCTTCGGGAAAATGTTCGCAAGTATATCATCCCAAAACTAGGAATCTCCTTTGTCGCATACATAATACCTAGATCTTTGGTTCTTGGTTAGTGGTGTTTCTTCTTTATATACTTTGTTCTCGCATGAAATTTTAGAGTACACCAATCAACCTGGTGACATTGTTAGATCTGCTCACAATCCAGATTTTCCTAACCATCCACACCCAAACATTGTCCAAAACCCTATTTCTCCTACACATAAAATTCCATATATCAATCCCCTTTTTAAAACATTAATAAAACCTTTATTAGCATAAAACCATCATTATCATTAATCATTTTAAAATAATTCATAAGTGGCATGTTTTAATGTATTGTTGTGTATCTATCAACTTTAGGTGGGTCACCCAATGATTTGGGCATTTAGGAAAAACCATATAAGAAGCTTTGAACACTCCTACATCAATGCACCATTTATCTAGGTATTCAGGTACTTAACTCCCGATATACATGCCTGCCTTTCAAACCTGACTAGCCAATACACTTCACTTCCCTGAACAAATCCTGACCTAGCTTTGGATTTTTATTGGTCTTTTCAAATCCTTGAGCTTTTATCTCTCAACTACAACAACTTGTTAAAATTCCTTTACAAACTCATCCTAATCATTCACCCAAACTCAAATTACCTAGAATCTTGAAACCTAGTACACGTAACACTCGATATACTGAATCATGAGTTATTTTCAAGATTTTCACATATTTCCTGGTGACCATTATCCAACTAGCAATTGCCTTAAGCATTAATTTTCAACTTGGGTCACCAAGCCTTGTATTCTTGGGGCATGTTGTGAGACCACACAACATAAGGGAGATTGCAATGTATAAAGAAATTCATAGCACAAATAGCAGACAAGTGCCATCCCTTTTCTCACCTTCTTCACAAGGGAGTAGCCTACAAATGGGATTCAAACTATGACAAAGCATTTCAACAACTCAAACATTATCTAATGGAAACCCCTATCCTTATGCCACTAATAGTAGATAAAAATTTGATCCTTGATATCTCAGCTACATCAGCAACCCTGGGTGCTCTGCTTTCTCAACATGATTGTTGTGCCTTTGGCACACACGCCCCGTTCCGAATGGGGACCCTCTTTTCTTTCGCCTTGTCAAGTCATTTTTGTTGCCGCCTCATTTTGCGTACCCCATTTTTGGTGTCCTGCATGGTCAATGTTGCTTCAAAGTCTCACCATAAGTTGATTGTTCCTTCCCCTTTTAATTTTGTCATGTTTTGGTGCCTTGCGGAGTCTCTCTTGCAGTTTTCTGTTGCCAAATGCCCCGAGCCTTGCCAATCTTGGGCATTAGGGTTTCTCTTGCCAGGTTTACTTGTTGCACCTGCCATTCCCAATGGCGCTCAACATCCATCCTCCCGGACCCCTGTTCGCCGTCTGCTAAAATTAGTGAAATCTTGACAGTTGTCCGACCTTCCGGGACCGGGACTCCGGAGTTCTACTCTTGGGGTTTCATGAGTGTTTCGTCGTTCCTCACTGTGAACCTCTGGCGGAGTTCCACCTTCCGAGCCCTGACCTCCCATTTTCTACCAGTGAATCTCCAAGAGGAACTTATCAAACAGCCGCCGTCCTGCGCCCTCCTGGTCGCCGGACCTCGGGTCTCCCGCTGCCATTGCTGAATTCAAACCACCAACCTTTGTCCCACCATACCTGCATTTAGTGAGGCCATTAATGGTGATTAAGGTATTAATAGAAGGTTCATTCCTATCATTTTCACTTGACAGAGCTGCAGAGAGTGATCAAAGAACTTGCTGGAGGAGCCCACCGTCTTCGAGACCTTCACACTCATCACTCTCACCATCATCTCATCGATCCTAAGTGGATCCCACACCTCTCACATCGAGTGTTTGAGGTAGGTCCTTCATTCACCCTCCTGAACATTGTTTTCATGATTTCTAGGGGTTAAAATGAACAATAACCATCAAAACATGTGAAGGATAAAATATGGCACAACGAACAAAACCCATGTCCTCAAAAGTTGAGTAAACCAACACAGCATCCTCTTGACCAATTCGAAGCTTTATCTTTGCGCAACCATTCTTCGTAGGGGCATTCATGACCCTTGGGCCTGGATGCTCCCCTTGCCAGTGGTGACTTAGTAGAACAGATGACCAAACAACTTTTGAGTCTCTTGGGCTCGGGTATCTGGGATTCCACTCCCGGGATTTCCCCCCCTCGTTCTCCGTCGGGGAGACATCCATCTCTCATCGAAGGCTCCCTCTCTTAGTAGAACTTCACCCAGTCAGCGAGACCTCTCCCTGACTTAGAATCCTACTCCAAGGGCTCCCTCTAAGCTGCCCTGAGACCCATCATCTTTGGCAAGACATTATTCCTTCGCCAGGACATCACGACGATATCATTTTCTTTTGGAAAATGCATGACATCCTTCCGCCGCCTGGGTATCGGGCTTCCTTTCGCCATTTGGAAAATTTTGTTGAACCTTGAACGACCTTGATCATATCAGGCTTCGCCCTCTGAAGCTCTGTTGCATGATCATATCATCATTTCAAAAAGAAATCCTCCCCAGCCTTCCATTTGTGAGGCTCCGGTTTTCCCATTGCCACAAACACAAGATGAGAAATTCTAACGTTCGACGCCGACTCTGGGCTCGGTCCGTACCTTGAGTGTCAGCGGGACATTTGAGTGTCAGCGAGACCTCTCTCTGAGGTGGATGTTCACAATGACTGAAATTTCTAGTCACTGAGACAAAAGAAGACTCTCACCAAGATGCATAATCTACATTACCCGCTTCGCTATAGCTTTAATATGTCGGGGAGACCCTATGTCGATCATATAATGTTTCACCGAGGGCACCCACTTATTCACATGTCACTATAACAACCCCATTATCATGCCAATAGGGAACTTCATCATTCCATTCAGTGAGACCCCTAGCACCTCACCAAGACTATACACCGAAACAAATAAGCTACACCGAGCAGTTATGGTTTGTTTTATTCACTTTTGCCAAGAAATTTTGGCTTTCTTACCGATAGATACCTCATCGTGATATCGATGAGATAAATGATGTCAGTGAAACCTCATGTAGAGTGCTCTTGTTCCACCGATAGCCACCCCGAGCTAGCCCTTTATTTGCTAAGAGAAAGCAGATCTCACACCGAAAGCCATCGTTACCTGTCAGCAAGACCTAACCTTTTTTGTTATGACCTCCTGCCGCAAACTCATACTTGGCCAAAATGAAACACAAATGTCATTCGGCAGGACACAACAAACCTTATGCCGATAGAATCCACCATAGTCTCACCATAAGTATATTCAAAGGGAATCCATGTGTAAGGTCGGTGAGACCGAAGGTCTCTTGCTAAGACCTTACAACGATATCGACATCCCTTACATGTCGGTCGGCATGATAAAACGAAATCACCATGACAATTGCCGATAACCCAACTCTTGCCGAGGACCCATATGCACAAGTCGGGGAGATGAACTGAGTTCGATAAGACACAACCCTGGAAATGAAACCCCTGTCGATAGGTGAATGCACAAGACTTGTGATCGTCGAGACATTAAAGGAGTTATGCCGATAAAACCAGTAGCATGCAAATGTTAGAATAAAACATGGGTTTCAGGAAGATAGTCATGGACCTATGCGAATATGGACCCAGACATGAAAAATGCATAACTTGATTGATTGAATGGGGCAATATAGAAAACTGCAGATGAAATATGTATACGGTAGAACCAGGTCATCCATGCTCAGTGTCCATCTGACTTCCAGGCTCCGCCATCTGGGAGTCCTTTCCTCATTAGCCATTTCAATGGGAAAATCTCCCCCACCCCTCTGAGCTCCGAGCTCTGCCCTTCTGAGCACCGTAGGAATGAAAACAAAATCGAACGGTGGACCCTTGTCCCAGGTCTGGTCTTGCTCTCGATTCTCAGCGATACATTCATCTCTCGCCAAGACCTCACCCCGCAACGGAGACCTTACGCTGACTTGCCTTCCCCTGTGACGACTGATACTCCCACTGGACCACCCCCTCCGGACTTCTACCCAACAATAGCAGTTCCAAATGGCGAGGGATGAATGGCTTCTCAGTGCCTCCGACCTAGGCCCTCAAGTCAATTATAATCTTTTGACCACCCTGCAGCCCTCTAGACCCCAAACCCTGGAGTTCCGTCTCCAGAATTCCATTTTCGATCTGTCGTCCCCAAATGGC
This sequence comes from Sequoia sempervirens, assembly GCA_007258455.2. Lineage (NCBI taxonomy): Eukaryota > Viridiplantae > Streptophyta > Pinopsida > Cupressales > Cupressaceae > Sequoia > Sequoia sempervirens. The sequence continues at coordinate 6,419 of VDFB02015708.1, read as the reverse complement.
TTTCTCCTAACAACTTTCTGACCTTGTACCTTCGAGTGTTCCTAAACCAATCTAAATGGGCCCAATTCAAAATCTAAGCTCGACCCACATGCTTAATCTTGGTCTTCTTCATTGCGAACCTTTTAAATTATCAAATTCGATCATGGAGAGTTAATGAGGGCCCTCCGCCCTATTTTCCTTTCTAAAACAACATTCATGCCCTAGAAATACGACCTTCTGGGCCCGGACTGTCCCAAAGCCCTCAACCCATAGACCAGTGACATCGGGAGACAAAGTATCATGTTATGCTTGATGGATTATTTGAAATCGATTTCATCTTTAGGATTACTGCTAACATGAATGTTTTCATGATCAATTGCACTGACTACGCCTTTGCTTGCAGAATATATGGAATCGGGTGTGGGACCTTTGGGGGTAGCTATTGAGAAGGACAAAGGAAAGAAGTAAGGAAAAACTCCTCAAGGAAAGGAAGACAAGGACCAAATGAAATACCAATTTCAAGGTGAACCTTTGCACTCGAAGGTCACCACAGATTGGAAGGAGATCACAGATACCAATATCAGCCATGTCGATATTGACGAATTCACGCAAAGGGTCAGGTTCAATCCAACGACCAAGAATGCAAGGCTGATAAGGTATAGCGAAATAGCAAAGGAAGTTGGCTTCCCTCCATCTCTTGTAGCCCCAGAGCTCGTCATGGCCTATTTGCAGACATATCAATCAGATAAAAGAACAATTGTTGACAGGGATGGTAACATTCTCGCCAACATGTCGGCTGAAGGAATCACAGAAACCTTCCATATCCCTACTTTTCAAGAAATGGAAACACCCACCATTAAAGAATGTTAGGCAGCATGGGATGATAATTTGGCGAGGTGTAAAAGGTCAATAAATTAGCATTGGCTTAAGGAAAAGTAGGGAAATGCTATGAAGGTTCCTCACGAACTCTTCCGCAGTGACTTCCACAAAGATTATCATGACTTGGTCATGATGCTAAGCAGAGTGATGGGCCTCCCTACGGCCGCCTCCTTTCAAGAGTGGATGGTGTACTTTTTCAAGCAGATCCTTTGGGGGAATGATGATGTTACAACAAAGACTTCATTCGATTAGGGAGGTATAATTAGCAACTGCTTCCATGAGTAGTTTGTCAATGTAAAGAAGAGCTCCAAGTTCTATATGACTTCCTATCTTGTCTATTCCTTAGTGAATCGGAGGTAGTACAATGGATTCTTTGTAGCACCCGATCAGGAGCAGGGGCGAAGACTCAAGGTCTATGATAGATACTCCCAGCTCCAATATAGAAACTTCAAAATGGAGTAATGCAGAGTAAATGATGCCTTCATTGGCCATATTGTCAGAATGATTGCCAGAGACTTTGAGAGGAGGGTTTCCCACAGTGCCAGGGCATTTTTGAAGCAGTATGCCTTCCTCTTCATTCAATACTTAAAGTTCACATACATCTATGCCCAGGGCTTCACTGAAAGGCCAAACAAGTTGCCTCAATACCCCAATGATCGAATCATCCTATTGGAGCTTTCTCGGCAGCTCCAACACATACAGGCAGTCTTCAGTGGAAAACACATAGCAGGGATCCCTTATCACATGACTCTCGGCTAGGGCATGTATAAACTACAAACCTCCCAATGCACTGCTAATTCTGAGAAAGAACTGAAGGATTACCATTTTCACCTACATACTGCTCGCCCACGGATGGACCCATATGGACACGTAAGGAAGGCATTGGGGCTAGGGTTCGCTCATCTCCACCACATTGAAGAATTTCGGGGGGATTTTCAAGACGACAAAGAGGTATGTGCAAGGCACTACATGCAGATGACAACATATTTCATAAGAAAGATGAAGCCCTTTCCCATCCCGGATCAAGTTCAAGAGGATGAGAGCACCTTGATGTATCCTAGGTACCCTACAGTGGCCAATTTGCTACTACCAACAATAGACTGGGATGAGCAGGAGGTCGATGACCTTGATATCATAACAAAGCCAATCTTGGCTCTTACTAAGGAGTGGCTTGATAGATGGATAGCTCAATTGAAATAGTAGGAAGTGATTCTGACTTATGAAGGACTCAAAAGTGAGTCAAGTGCCACAGAGGATGTTGCTGCCACCACTTCAACTGGCAGGACATCTAAGTCTCCTCCGCTCACCAAATCTAAGAAGAGAAAGGAGATAGAAACATAATAGTCTCCTGGCCCCAAGGTCAATACAAGGAAGGATTCAGGGGGCTCACCCTCCAAAAGACTTCAGCAAATAGGGGGTATGATGGAACAACTCTTGACACAAGAAGAAGTAGAAGGTACTGATCAAATCAAGCCTATCTTAGTTCTTCCTGCCCCGAATGTCGTACCACCTACCTCCCTGGCTATGGTCGCCACTTCCCCACTAGTGGTGGACATCTCGTTCATCTTGCCTCTTCGCCTTCGACCGAGCCTGTCATTGTAATTGACTCTTGTTCTGCCTTGACAACGCCTCCTTCCTCTTCTGCCATGTCACCCACTATGTCACAGTCGTTACCTATGGTGGCTACACCAATGCCTGCTCCCACCTTGCCTAAGGCCTTCTCAAAGCACATGCAGAATATCCCTTCTGAGCTCTCCTAGATCCTCATGGATCCTACGCTTCAGGCAGCCTTGGTTTAGGTCCTTGCCACTGCCCAACCTTCACAACCTCCGATACGGCTGCCTACTATGGAAGCCACCATGCTAATTTCCAAGGATTGGGAAGAGCATGAACAAGAGGCCTCAAAGCCCTTTGAGGAGGAGGCCGATGAATATCATGAGTACATGGAGTATGAACATCGCATTATTGATAGGGTTGCCTATGAGGAGGAGGTAACTGGTTCCTCGAAGAGTAGGGACAAGGAAGATAGCACTGGTGGCAAGGTAATCATGCAAGCCTTTGATGATGATCTTGAAGAAGAACTGGCCCGACAACCAAAGGACACCAAATTAGAGGTAAAAAGGCTGCTCCTTGAAGAGGAAGCATAATAGCAAGAAGAAAAAACTAAGGGAGAAGCCCAAGCTATCAAGGGCGTCGAGATTGAGCAATTCAAGGAACATGCACACGAGGTTAAAAAAGTTAAAGGAAAGAGAAGGGAGGAAGTGGAAAAGAAAGAAGGTCCCCTACAGTAGTCATTGGCCAAGCCTCCTATTAAGCGCATTGTGTTCATCCAAGACTCCAATGAAGAAGGAGGTGCTGCTAAGGAAAAAGAAAAGTCCCCAGAAGATAAGAGAGCGAAAACCTTGGCCTTGACTGAGAGGGGCGAGGGTGACTATGATTCACCTAAGGGAAAATATGTTGTACTAGAATGGTTGGAGAAGCAGCTCAAAAGAAAGACGCATATACTAAAAGACCCAAGGGCGAGGCTGGAGGCTATCTTAGCCCGATCTCAAATAAAAACAAAGAAGGAAAAGAAACTTAATATCTGATCCAAGGTAATGATGGATGCTTCTAGGTCTCGAGCTGTGCAAGTAGCCATGCCTGTGGTCGGTCAGGAAGGGATAACTTAAAACATCTTCACCATCGACTTGGGGGCCTCCACTAGAGAGTAGAAGGTAGAGCATCTTTAGGATTCAGTGGCCATAGTGGTACATTTGATAAGGCAGGATAAGATTTCAAAAGATAAGCTCAAAGAACAGGTGGCTGCTTTAACAGATTACATTCAACAGTGGTCATCAATGGATGACCTACCTACCATATCCACAACTACGCCCCAACTGCTATCCAAAGAATAAATTGATAAGATGGAGAGAAGAAAGAACTTGGAGAAGACTACAGAGGATTGGTTCTAACGAGTCTTTTTACATTGGAAACATGGGAATTGGCCGCGCTGTTTGGATAGCCAAAAAGTTCTTAGACCTGTAGTATTTCTTAGAGGGCACCAAGAGGCTATGCATTAACTTCCCTATAGCATACGACTCCAAGTTTCCAAAGATCGAGGCTATCCTTCAATTGCCAGAAGCCACGTGGGAAGAGGAGCTTGCGTTTAAGAAGGATGATCACTGGCTGATAGATGTATGGCAGCGGGACTTTGGCAATAGGAACGAAAGGTTGGAGCAAATAATGAGCAAGGTGGATCCGGATATAGAATGGATAAAAGAAATCAAGGCAGAATGCGCTTGTTATCTCAAGATGATGATAGAATATGATATGCCCATAGTACAGATGGATCCGAAAAAGGTGAAGCCCTACTTCCAGAAGAAGATGGAGGATGGTATGTCTGACGAAATAACAATGGAATTTATAAGTTTTGTTGCCCGTGCATTTGACCAATCAGAGCTATTCAGAGATCAAGGTATAAAATACGATGAGGATTGGAAAAGGCTCGAGGATAATGCGAAGGAGTGGAGCTACCAATTGCTAAGGTATGAGATTATTGAAGTGGACAAGCTCCAGGTGGTCATCCTCAAGTTCATAGAATATGTAGCATCCAAGAAGCAAGAGGACAGCCTTGTTGATAATAAAGAGCTCCCCAAAGAGTAGCTATAGTAAAACAACAATCAACTAAAAGACAAAATGCTACAGTGCCATTAGTGGAGGACAAAATAGGGAAGGGACAAAATGTAATTTTAAATTGTGATATATTGGGGGTAGGTGAAACCCTATTTTGTAATGAATCTTGGCCACACAATGAGAATTAATCTTGGCCATTCATTTAACTTTTTGGTCACTATAAATAGGGCTCTCCTCTCACAATGAGAATTAATCTTGGCCATTCATTTAACTTTTTGGTCACTATAAATAGGGCTCTCCTCTCATTTGCAAAGGGAGTTGAGTTGTTGTAAAGACATGCTGCAAAAATTTATAAGGAAAAGACAATGACTTAGTGCATTTTCTAAGTTTCTCACATGTTGCTTAATTCAATCTCCATTGTTAGATGTTTAACTTAGGTTTTATTGCTATTCTAGTTAACTATTTTCTTGCTTTGGTAGATTTTAGGAATGTTGTCATGTGATCATGAAAATTCTTGCTATGCAGATGACTTCTTAGTCCATACCTTTTGTTGTTTTCTGATGGTAGATAGCTGTGTAAAGTTAGTCTGGGCTTGAATTCAAAGCTGCTCTAAAAAAATTATCTTTGTTCATGCATGTACATGGTGAATGAAAGACAAAACATTTGCAAACCTTAGAAGATAGCACAAATTCCATGAGACTGTGAGATCTTTGGTTAAGTGGGATGTTTCCAAGAAGCTATCCATTGGAGGAACTCCATCATCACTGTTCACAATTAGTTGTAGATCCAGGAACCTTCTCTCTTCCTTGCCATTTTTTCATTTTATTTAATGAGTAACCTATGCTAAGGTTCATTGCACATTGTAAAGCTAAATCCAATGGAAAAATAGAGTTCAAGACTGCTGTTTGAACCTATAGCAAATATGTAACAACTCTACCATCTTAAGAACCCCATTTCAAGATCCAACTTTCTGACTTTGTAATCCATACATAAGACCGCCTTGTGATTCCAGCAAATCATATCAAAAAATTGAGATGTTCCAAGCACTATCAAGACCTGACATTAGAGACCTTGGGATAGTGTTCTGCAATCTGATTGTGGAAGATTGTCTTTGAAGAGAGGTAGTGCATCTACGCACTGCCTATGTTGAGAGGTGCATAAAAAAACATCAATAGAACTAGTGCTAGGAGGGATGGCACGTTTAGAAAACAAGGTTGAGGGTTGGAAGTGATTCATTTTATGCCCTCCTCCTAATGCCATAAACAAAACTAGTGCTAGAAGGAGGACTGGCACGTTGGGAAAACAAGGCTGAGGGTTGGAAGTGATTCATTTTATGCCCTCCTCCTCCTAACGCCATCAACAGAACTGTCGCTACAAGGAGGGGTGGCACATTGGTAAAACAAGGCTGAGGGTTGGAAGTGATTTATTTTATGCCCTCCTCCTCCTAACGCCATCAATAGAACTGGCACTAGAAGGAGGGATGTACATTAGCACATGAAGCTAAAGGTTAAAATTGAAGCTAGATTGAATCAGATCGTTCTCCCCAGAATGATTTCAAAGAGTTCTATGGTCAACACTAAACAAGGGAGAATTTGAAGAATTGCAACCTCCTACAAGAGAAAAATGAGTTAAAGGAAGTAGTGTTGTTTCTTCCTCTCCTTCCATTCCACCTGCTTCCATTCCACATTCACCCTCATTCAGCTGGCCTTCATCTTCCATCTGAACACCCAAAATTGCATTTGTACCTCCTATCTCCTACAGCCAGGAGGTTGCTTCTCTCCTGGCCCTTTCAGCCTAAGGCACAGTCCGAACAACTACAACTCAGGTGCAGTCCCAAACTGCTGTTCTAGTGCAGACTCAAGTCCAACTTGGTACTTTTCAATAGAAAATACCACCTCCGCCTCCCATCATGGCTTGGTTAGCACATAACCCTTCGCTGATTCATTTCA